>JAPEVG010000289.1:0-45900 GCA_029747595.1 Trametes cubensis | reverse complement strand
CGGGGCGATCTCAGAAAACGTTCGCGCTACCGATCGCGTGGGCCGCGCGCTGATAGACACGGCCGTGCTCAAAACCACCCCCCGCGTTCCCTCGGCCTGACCGCTCTCCTCTGAGCCGTGGGCGTGTGCCCCGGCGCGCGGGGCGGACGCAGCCATAGCCTATCGGGATCTTCTCGCGCGAGGCACGCGAAGCCCCGCTCTCCAGCCACTCGCAGGCCTTCGCCCGCTCGCTGGTGTGCTCGCGCGACTTTTTCGCGCGCAATGCGTGCGCGTGCTGGTGCGCGTAGGTCATAGCCGTGCACCTCCCCCTCCGGCCAGCCAGCCAGTCCGCCGGACGGCGTGCACGGCGCACCGGTGCTCCTGCTGGGCCCCCACGCAATACGCCCTCCGCCATTCGCCAGGGACGGTGCGGGCCAATGGGCCGCCGTCCGTGGCGATTGGAGGAGCCTTTTTCTCTCCAAGAAGCTTCGGTGCCGGGTCATGCATATGCAGCCGGGTGCAGTCCACTGGTTCTGACCATGGCACGGCCGCCTGAAGACTGAATGCGAGCGGTTGGCTCGACTCGTCATGATTGACAGGTGCTTGTTTTGCGGGAGACTAGCGAGGGGGAAGGAGAGGCACCACTGGGCTCATCTCCGACCATGCCTGGTGCGTCTAAAGCGTCCTTTACCTCACTCACCTCACTCGCCTCTGCCATGATGGGGCTTGCTCCTCGGGCTTCGTCTGTGCCCTGCACAGCAGCACGTCGACAGTGCTTCCTCGGAGACTGAACTCTCCTCGCCCGAGCATTTAACGTAAGGCACAGAACGGCGGCGACCTGCCTGCGAGCTGACGCCTGTCGCGCGCTGCGTTAGAACGGCGGCGAGGATGATCGTATCGTATCGTGTCGCATCGCAGCTACGTAGACGTGGGTAGACGCGGGCGGGATGAGCCGTCTCGCTCTGGCCGCTCTCAACGAGCGTAGAGCGTTGCAGCGATCCGTTGTCATTACTCATCTCCGCAGCAGGGCAGGAGGAGGAGGACACAGCGGGTGGTATAGAAGCCGGAGGGCCCGAAGCCAAGGGGCCATATGGGCGATAGACACCGATGACCCGAACCGTATATTGCGGACTCCCGGCGCACCCCGTCTCGAAGCCTGGGAGGAGCTTCTGCGGGGCGACATCAGGAGTGCTCTGCGGAACTGGAAGGAAGAAAACAAGGCTTGTTTGAAGGGCGTGCATGTGACGAGGGACAGAACCGCCCGGTCGGGCGGTACTTGCGGTGGGCGGTGGGTAGGGGAAAGAGAGAGGAGAGAAAGAAGGAAGATGGATGGAAAGCGGCAGTCGTCGATCATGCATGCGCGCAAAAAAGAGCTTAGAGGCACCGCTGAAGCGTGCGTCCGTGCGCCCGCATCCTGTCGGTGTGTATGGCAGAACGTATTAGACGAAGCTGGGCGTTCTGCCGACGGAGTGAATTGCGGTGGTTATTGGCGAGAAACTGTGGAGACAGGATCTCGACTGGGCGATGGGTGGTGGGACCATATCGTGCCAGTGAGGTGCGTTGCGGTGATCAATCTGGCCAGGGAAGAGAGAGGCGGCTGTACGGTCGAAGAAACGGTCAAACGACCTCACTGAACGCGACGGTGCATGCGTTTACAGCCGGGACATCCCTGTGCGCGCTATGCGCGCGAAGCACGGTGCACGGTGCGGTGCAGGCGTGTCGCGGAGAGCGAGGACGCGCAGGTCGAGCCGGACGCGGAGCGATGCAGGATCGCACAATTAATCTGAATTACCGGGCGCAGGGATGCGGGCATACGGGTAGACATCGTTGTCGGTTGGGAGGGAGGAGATTGGAGGGATGGCGAGATGGCGAGGGGGAGCTGGAAGGGGTATGTGGGGCCCAATGAGGATGAGAGCTGGGTAGAAAGTCCGCCGAAAGGACGAACGCTAACGTCAGCGGAGGGAGGGCTGGGGCTGGAGATGAGAAGAGGGTCAATCAGGCTCGAGGAGCCAATCGGGAGATACGGCGACAAAATCGGGACGGAGGTGACTGAGAGAAAGCGGGGCGGGGGAAAGAGGACGGGATTCCACGGTGGAGAAATGGCCACGAGCGGGGGCATGTTTCGAGAGGAAAAGGCCCACGCGAAGAGATCTGGGGAGATGCGCAGAGGGTGGGAGCGGAGAGGCAAGATGAGGGGTCAGATGGAATCGACGGTGGGTGACAGGGATGATTGATGTGGGATGTGGGATGTGGGCATGAGCGGAAGGCGTATGTCGGACGTTGAACCCAAAGAAGGCGGACAGGCTGGCTGAATCGGTCGAAACGTGTTCCTTGGGCTGGTCGAGAAGATAGAGTAATCCATCAAGAGGGATGCTGCGCGGGAAGGTATAAATGCACGACCGGGGACGGGGGAAGGAGGCTGTTTGTTGGCTGTTAGCCGTCTGACGACTGCTGTCCAGTGTCCAGTATCCTCGGAACCCAAGCTCAAGCTCAGCGCTCAGCAGACATCTAGGCCTGCGCCTTGACTTTTCCTGTGCGCGCCCGTATCGCGGCTTCTTGCTTCTTACCCCGCCCTGCGCAGACGAGAAGACGTCTGGGAGAGGGACGACATCAGTTGCGTTGATCTGTTTGCAGGCGCATCGCTGCTGGAATAGGTGAGTGTTGATTAATGGGCGCGTTGTCGGATGGGTGGGCTGAGCTGAATGGGATGAGCAGGATAAAACTCGGGAGGATAGAATTGGGATTTGTGTTGTTGTCAAAAGGCTTTACACCCAAGATAATCGGAAAGGACGATGGCCCAAGCAGCCTGGCTGCCGCTTTCGGCAAGCACCGAACGCCGATCAGAATTTGGTATGTAATGGGTGATCGCGTCTCTGTCTTGAGCTTGAAGCTGCTTCAGCTTCACCCTCGCCAGTCTCTGCTCTGCTCTATTGCCTCCTCTCCTCCTCCTCTCCTCCTCCCTCCATCTGCCCTGCCGCTGACAACCTCCCCGCTCTCCAGATATCCTCAAGTCTGCCTCTCTCCACCGCTCGCGCGACAGGAGCATGTCCCTCGACTTCCCCCCCTCATCACAGCACCCGCTCTACCCTCAGAACGACCTCGATCACCCGTATGGCTCCCTCCCAAACGGCTCTGACCTCTCCGCCTCTTCTCACCAGCACCAGACCTCTCACCACCAGCTGAACAGTCATGATCCCATGGACGTCTCCGACCACCCGTACGACATCTTCTCCACCTCCGCTCAGTCCACCCAGCGCTTCCGCACCAGCAACTCAAGCTCATCCATGTCCTCCTCCTCGTACGGCCTCGGCGTCGATAACATGTATACCCAGAGCCCCTTCTCCGATTCCCTCCCCCAGTTCCACAACCCGAGCCCGAACCCGTACGACATCATGGGCGGCCTCCCCTCATCATACAGCAGCAGCGGCAAACCATCTCCGCTGACGCCCAACGATACCGTCGGCTCTCTGCAGCAGTCGTCCGCGTTCCCGTTCAACAACGGCCAAACAAAGGACTTCCATTCTAGCCATGGATTTGCGGACGGTCTGGATCGACGCATGTCCAATCTCAGCACAGGCAGCTACGGTAACGATTACAACGACGACTCCTACGGTGGTATCAACCCCGGACTTGGCCTCGGATTTTCCTCCTCCCCTCTGCCCCCGTTCTCTGACCGAGGGCTCGGCCGTATGCCTCAGGATGCACGATTCCCCCCTTCCGTTATTCCTCCGCTCTCGCTTCCGAACACCCTCCAGCAACAAAATCACAGCCCGGACCTCATGCGCGGTGTCAACCCTCACGCGATGCACAACCCGTCTTACGATACTATGCCTCCATTCATGGCACCGAACGCGCATGATTTCCCCCTGCGAATGCCTGGCATGGAGCTGGAGCCCATGCCCCGCATGCGTCCAAATGGCGCTGGCGTTGGCGCTGCCAGTGATCTTCAGACCTTCATTCGGTATGTTTCCACCGCTATCTAATGGCGTGCGCGCCTTGAACGGATACGCGCTTTCCGCACAGCCCCTACCTTGACCAATATGTCCGGACACCGAACCGGCTTGCGTTCGGCGAGCGCACGGTCATTGTTATGTCCAGCAAGGTTGCACAAAAGTCCTACGGCACGGAAAAGCGGTATGTATTGTATCATGGCGTGCTCCCTCGTACCAGTGCATGGCACGCATGCGAGGAGGCAGCTTCTTGCCGAGGACGCCGAAATGCTGACATGCCCTACGCGCCCGCCTGCGCCCGCGTGATCCATCTAGGTTCCTCTGTCCGCCGCCGACTGCGATCATGATAGGCAATTCCTGGTGGTCGGACGTGACGCGTCGTGGCGAGGAGCCTAAGCTCTGCCCACCACGCGTCGTCGTGTCTATCTCGGGCGAGCCCGCGCCGCAAGAGGGCTCGATCGAGTGGACGAGCGCGACAGGCAAGGCATTCGACGTGAGCGACCCGCCGACAGGGACGACGTACATCGGCCGCTGCGTCGGCAAGCAGCTCTTCATCTCAGACGTCGACGAGAAGAAGAAAAAGGTCGAGGCGCTCGTCAAGATCATGGCTCCCTCATCGGAGGACGAGCCGGAACGCGTCATAGGCACCTTCCCCAGCCGGCCGATCAAGGTCATCAGCAAACCGAGCAAGAAACGGCAGAGCGCAAAGAACTTGGAACGTAAGTTTCACTTTAGTGCTCGCGGTTGCGGTGGCGGTGAAGTTCGATATTGAACGACGGCGGCTGCAGTGTGTATTAATCACGGCTCCACCATCTCGCTCTTCCATCGTCTGCGGTCACAGACGGTCTCGACGAAGTATCTCTGCGTCTCTGGCTCCGGATCGTCCTTCAAGGGCTCAGACGGAGCACCCCTCATGGGGCTCGATCAGCGCTCGCGCGCGCAAACTCCTTCCTTCATCGCGCGGACAGCCAGCTGGGGTAAGCATCATTGTTGTGACATGTGCGCGTTTCACGCTGACAGCGCTGCGCGCGTTCGTCCGCGTCTGCACCCGCCAGATCCGTTCATCATGTACATTGTCGACGTGAACAAGCCGGCTGGAGGTGTCGACTCCCCTCCGCCGCCGCCGCCGCAGCCGGAGTACCCNGTCGCCGCCACCGAACGCGATCCCGTTCACCAACAACGGCTCCCAAATCCCCGTCTACTACAATCAGACGGTGGTTCTGCAGTGCTTGACCTCGGGGGTCGTAAGCCCCGTGCTCATCATCCGCAAGGTCGACCACCAGACCACTGTCGTGGGTGGCGGTTTGCAGGAGGGCGCCAAGGGCATCGCGGATCATTACTGTGCGCCGGGCGAGGTGTGCGGAGACCCCGTCTCCCAGCTCCACAAGATCGCATTTGAGGTGTATGATCCTGCCAAGGTTGCGCCTGAACCGGGCACGACTGGCGTCAGCGGGGCGTTCCTCTCCTGCCAAGGCGAGAAGGTGAACACCTTCCGTCCTCTCGAAGGCCGCCAGTGGCGAAACCCCCCTCCATCTCGCGAGTCCGACTCTCCCGGAGCGATGCCTGGATCGCCGATCGCGACGACACCGACGTCAAGCACCGGCACGGCCGATTATTTTGGTTCTGGTGCCACCGGCGGGAGCAGCGCACCGACGTCGCCTGACCCGTCCGAGTTCCCGTCCAACGACGGTGGACGCGTCAAGAAGAGCAAGCGCGGCTCTGGCTCATCGAGCGGGAGCAGCCTGTCGAAGCCTGTGTCGCAGAAGGGCCGCAGGCGGCCGACGTCCGCGGGCTCTGCAGGCTCGTCGAGCGGCAGGCGAGGCTCAGGAAGCGACTCGGGTGCGTCATCTGGAGCGCTCTGGCAGGTGGACATCGGCGAGACGAGCGTGTGGACGATCGTTGGCACTGGTGAGTGTCTTCGAGGACCGTGTGTACGCGGTCGTGAGAGCGGCAGGGACGCTAATGCCGCGTGTGCGTTGGATCTGCAGACCAGGTCCGATACAACTTCTACGTGCCGCCGGTGCTGTACGACAGCCAGAACTCGTCGGGCGGGTCGTTCCCGATTCCGTCGAAGCCGGTGACGCCATTCCCGGCCGTGGTGAAGTACCTGCCCCCCGACCGCGCGTCGGAGGCGCCCAAGTCCAACTGCGCGGCGTCGCGCGCGGTGCTCGCGAAGCCGAACCCGCACGCGTCGAAGATGCTCACGCTCTACGGCGAGAACTTCAACAAGACGGACCCGGTGACGGTGTTCTTCGGCTCGGAGCCGTCGCCGTACGTCGAGGTGCGCTGCACGGAGGTGCTCGGGTGCCTCCCGCCCGAGTCGGGCAGCACGAAGCGACGCCCGATTATCCTCGTCCGCCCGGACGGCGTCGTGTTCCCTTCGAACGTGTACTATCCCTGATCGCTGATCGTCGTCCGCCGCGTTCTTACCTCGCCCTCGGTTTTCTGGCATACACGGTATACGATACACGGACGCCCCCAGGGGCTGGGTCCGCGGGCCTCGGTGCGCATGCTTCCATCCCCATCCTCATCCTCATCCCCGTCGTCGTTGTCGTCGTCGTCTGCTCGCGTACTGCGTCTTGCTTCGTGCCCCCTGCCGCCCTACCTCCCTCCGCCGCTCGCACTCCTCCCACACACACCATATCCGCCCATGTGTTCTTCCTTTGTCCACCTCGGTCACCTCTCCGCGCTCGCATTGCTCTTCCTTCGTCTGCCGCTCTGTCTGCCGTCTATTGCACTAGAACTCTCGCATGTTATCTATATGTGTGTGTGCTTCTCCCGCCTCTCTCTCCCAGCCCGCCCGCCCACTACCAACTACCACCCCCTCTCCTGTGTTCATCCGTCTCCTCCGTCTCCTCCTTCCAGGCTTCAGGAATCATAGTAGGCTATATGGACTCCTCCCCCNTTTGTGCGGTATACGTGTACTTGTATAGTAGACACTCCTCCCAGCGCCCACGATATCTCCACCGATCATGTTGTGAATCATCTTCGTTGTTCCTTGCGAAATGTATACAATAATTTTTGGGCATCGTGACAACTCTCTGCCGCCGCCACCGCCGCCTCGCTACGTGCCCGCGCCGTGTACGTGTGCATGCGTGTGTCGCTGCTTGACGACGACCCCGTAAACCCGCGGCGGACGAGGTCGATCTGTGGATGCTGTAAGGCGTACCTTGTCGGAGAGCAGCGTATTAAGGAGAACATGTGGGATGCGTTCATCTCGCGAGTGACAGCGGCTTTGCTCCGTCCAAGTCGCATGGCACACGAGGGCGAATAACGTTGTTTGCGCTCCGAGATATCCGGGGCGCCATACAGGACGTGCACGGGCGCTTCCCCGCATTCAGTGCGCGCTAGCCAAAATCAGCTGCATGCACGCTGCACTTTCCTGCGTATGCATCATACACCACCGCCCGTAGCGCTCTGAGCTTTCGCCGCCGTCGACGACAATGAACATCGCGTCTGTCCCGCATACTCTCTGGCATCTCTACCTCGACAATCTAGTCTACTACAAGCCGGGCTCATGGGTCGACAGCGTCGCGTCTACGTGTCGGGTGCTCGCGTTCATGACCATCCTGCCGTTCATCCTCCTCACTCTTCTTGTGAGTCGCCGCATGACGTACAGGCCGCCGAGCCGCGTGTTCGTAGTGCTCGACGCTGATATACAACCGGGATATGTCTAGGACGTCGCGTCGTACGTGATTGCGCGCACGCTCGGCGTGATAGACGAGACCAAGGCGTCGACCAGCGGCGAACTCGAGACGTCCGAACACCTGCACGCGAACAAGCCCGCGATCGTCATCCACGATGACGACAGCTCGGCTTCGTCTCCCCCAGACGACACCAGGGCGGCGTACGAGAAACGAGAGGGCGATGGGCACGCTCTGCACATGACCCCGCCCTCGTCGTACTTCCGCAACCCGACCGAGGAGGAAGGAAACTTGCAGCTATCTGGCGTCGGCACATTCTCCCCTGCGCCATCCCAGCCCGGCTCGCCCACGCTCCAGCGACGCGAGATCATGCAGCACGCCCACTACGACTCCGAAACCCACGCCGAGGAATATGCCGGCTCGGGAGAAGAAGGGGAAGGAGAGGGGCTGGGGAGCGGAGCGGCGACGCCAAGGGACACGTCCGGGCACGGTTCGGCAGGGTCCAGCAGCGGCGAGTCGTCCTTCGCGATGCTCGACCGAGACTCTGGTTCGGAGGACGCGGGCGTGCTGCTGCGCAGGAGAACGCGGCGACCAGGCACGGCTACTGGACCCGGCGCGGGGGATGTCCATGTCGACGATGACGGTGCGGCGTAGGGTGGGTGTCCCATCGGGGACCGCGCCGCTGCGGAGGAGGGTGTGCGCAGCGCACGTCGAATATCCGCACGCCGCCCGCGCGGGCAGGGCCCCCGGGTCGTGATCAGGCGACGTCGAGACGGGGGGCGAGTGCTCGTTGAGGCAGCGGTTTCAGGCGAGCTGCGATTAGGTTGCTGTATTTTTATCGCCCACGGCTCGTATTCGTACACGGTACGCAAAATACACTCTATACACACAACGTCCGTCTGGCCCAGTGACGCCCACGCGGCCGTCTAAGCACGCTCTGTCTCCATCCGTGCCCCGCGTCCCCTCGCGAACCCGCGCCGCGCTACCACCCGAATCTCAACTGATCTCGAGAGAAGACGGGCGGCTTCCATATGAGACAGTCAGGATGGATCCGGCGCTTCCTCTTCTCCTTTGCCTTCTTGTACCTCTCCTGGACAGCCTCCGGTATGCTAATGACATGCTGCCCCTTGTAGTGCTTGAATAGCTGCAGCGTCGTACACCTGTTCGGCCCGCCCAGCGCGGAGACAAGCCGCAGAGTTTGTTAGCAATCCGCAGCAGAGGACGAGACGTGCAAGACAGGGTGCAGACAAAACGTACGTGTTCATCACGTCGGCGTGTGTGATCGAGGTCTTCTGCGCGATATCATCGATGCTGATATCCTCCGTCGTGTTCATGAGCAGGTCAATGATCGTCTCTGCCCAGTAGGCGCGATATCCGAGCAGCCCAAGGTCGGAGAGCGGCTTTTCCGGGCTTCCAAGTTTCCCCTCGCGCTTGCTGAGCTCGTAAGAGAATTCGATAAGGAGCTTTCCGTAACCGTGCCGCTGGTGCTGGGGCAGTGTGAGGATACATGCGACGTTGTAGTTGTCCGCGGACTCCTTTTCCTTGGAAAAGTAGCCGACCATATGGCACCCGGAGGAATCCCTTTGACACTGTAGGCGGCGGCGACGATGATCAGGGCATGGAAGACGGAGTCGGATGAAACGGAACGAACGTACCATCACATAGTACAAGAATGGTGTTACATCGTAATACAGCGTTTTACTAAAGAAAAGACGTCAGCGTGCACGCCCCCGGTGATAAATCACGCTGAGCAGACGTACTGATCGAGGAAACATTTAGAGAGGAGGCTCAGGTTGCGGCAATAGGTCAACTGTCGCTTTCCGTCGAGTTCAAAGAAGGAAATGTCTTCATGGCGGTAGATCTCATTGCCAGGTGGATGTAGGAGGTTACAGCGCTTCCGGTGTCTCGACAGCATGAACTGGGATCCGAAGTACGACAGGCAGAACTCGCAGATGTATAGCACCGGTAGGTGTGCGTACTCCTTGGGGTATGGACTGAAGTACCACGCGTCCACTTCGTGCTTGCCTATCTGTAGGCGGTTCAGGTTCTTCACCCGTGCGATCTCGGAAATAGACTGCGTCATCGACCCCGACGTCCGTAGCTTCTCAATCTCCTGCTCCTTGCTGAACGCAGACAGAGGCGGAGGCGGCTGTGGTGACTCAGTGGCATCGAGGTCTAGCACTTCGCCTTCTGCGTCCACGTCCATCTCGCCCTCTGCGTCGGCATCAAGATCCTCTTCTTCCTCATCCTCTTCCTCGTGCAGTGTCTTCCGCTTCTTACCAATAGAAGGGGCAGGCGACGCACTCGCGCGTGCTGAGGCAGGGGTGGATGGCCCAGGGGTACCGGGCTCAGCTTTCGCAGCCTTGCCGACGGCGAGGGCGTTTGCCGTCGCAGCCCGCTTGAGGAGGGATTGTTGGCGCTGGTTCTTCGCGGGGGTCTTCTTGCTGACGACCTTCTTCGTGGCCGGCGTCGCCTTCGGGCGGGGCCACTCGAGGTCTCTGCTGAGAACGAGGCGCGAACCTGCGACCCATTCGTCCAGGCGCTTGTTGAATTGGTCCCAATGGACAAAGAACTCGAGGCGGTCCTCGGGTTTCTGAGGCTCCTCCTGCTTGATCCCGCCTTGCTGTCGCGAGGCGTAGGGGTTCGTGGGCTTATCACGGATGGAAAGAATCTCTGCAAGACGTTCCTCCTCCTTGCCGTCGGGGCCGGGGCGGCGGATGTAGAGCTTGCAGCCCACGGAGACGGTCTGGGTGAATCATGTAAGCCATGCGCTGGCTGTGGCGCTAAACAACGGTCGCCGTCGTCGTCGTGGGCGACGCTCACCTGGATGCTGTACGTCCCTCCTGGCGTAATCGGCGGTGGTGGCTGCGGACCTTCGTCCTTGGGGGTATGCGGGGCCATTGTAGTACTTGGTAATGCTTGAGTTCGTCGACGGCGGCGTTGAGGACAATGTATGTTGGCCTTTCTCGACATATTACTTAAGCAGGCGTTCAGTCAATAAGCGTTGAATAGACGCTCAAAGGCTACAAGCGCCGAAGATATACTTTTCCGGAAGCAGAGATCTTTTGAGCAAGGCCTCTCCAGTTTCCTCTCTTCTGCTACACTTGCATTCAACGTTCGCCTCCGCGAGGCCACCCGGTCAACCATGGATGATGGACTCTTGCTCAATCTTGCGACAGACGACGTCGCGCAACCAAAAGTAGGCCAGTCAAAGAAGGGCGGACGGTGGACGGATAGGTAGGTTCTGTGCAAATACTCCCTCGGTTACTTCCTCATAGCCTGTAGGCTGAAAGCTAAACGAGTAGCGAAACGGAAGACACGCCCTGAGCCTGCACGCGCATCCAATGAGACCGATGATTCCACCTCTTTCGTGGATCCCCGTCCGGCCAAACGGCCCAGGAAGGCTGCACCGGAGGAGCACGACCAAGAGCGCGCTGCAGCACCCCCATCCCGCCCCTCTCAAATCATCTCCTCGTTGTTCACCTCAAACCCAAAGATCGATCAACCCTTACCTCGCGCAGCACCGCATACGAACGCAAAGCCGAGCAATGCGCCGCTAGATTCCTCCACCTTCTCCGGGCTTGGGCTTGACCCTCTTATAGTCGCGCATCTGGCGAATAAAATGAATATTGAGAAGCCGACCTCTATCCAGCGGGCAGTGCTTCCAGCACTTCTGCCTACGCTCGAGGACCCTGCCGCTCGCGACGTATTCATCCAGTCCCAGACTGGCTCCGGAAAAACTCTATCCTTCCTGTTGCCCATCCTCCAGGACCTCTTGCCGCTGAGTTCCCTCTCATACATCGACCGCTCCATAGGCACCCTCGCAATCATCATCGCCCCCACGCGTGAGCTAGCGAAGCAGATCTCCGACGTATTGGAGGGCTTGCTCAAACTTCGCCTTCGGGCACAGGACGAATCAGCCGAAGACGCTGCCCCACGGTTGACTCGCTGGCTTGTTTCCGGGCTTCTCACCGGTGGCGAGAACCGTACACACGAGAAAGCGCGCCTCCGCAAAGGCATACCGATCCTCGTTTCGACCCCCGGTAGGCTGCTTGACCATCTGCAGAAAACCTCTTCTTTCAATGTCGGCAAATGTCGCTGGCTGGTGCTCGACGAAGCGGATCGACTCATGGAACTTGGCTTCGAGGAGACGATTCAGGGAATCTTGCGGGGACTTGACGGACGGCGGAAGCTCGCTGTGCAGGCTGTGGAGGAAGGCAAGAGCATGGAAGCCGGTGGATGGGACTGGAGCAGGCGGCGACGGACGATTCTCTGTTCGGCGACGATCAGGGAAGACGTCCAGAAATTGGCGGGAACTACGCTCACCAACCCTATCGTCATCAAGGCGATTGCGGACGCCTCCGACGTTGATACGCAAGCGGTCGTGCCCGGATCCCAGAAGTTCACTCCGCCCTCGCAACTAGCGCAGAAATATGTCGTTGTTCCTCTCAAGCTCCGATTGGTCACACTCATCGCTCTCTTGCGGTCGCTCCTTGCTCAGTCGCAAAACAAGAAAGGGACGAAGATCATCGTCTTCCTGAGCTGCACAGATTCCGTGGACTTTCATTGGAATTTGCTCGGTGGCACAAAGATGGGCGATGACGACGAGGATGACGAAGAGGCCGGGTCGTCATCTTCTGAGGCAGAAGATGATACCCAGGGCTCCGAGGAAGTTGATGCGTCAGGCGCGGAAAAGACCCAGTCGCACTCGCCGAAGCGGTCAGAGAAGAAGAAACCTGTCAAGGAACAAGTCGAGGTCAAGTCGGCGCTCCTGCCTGACACCTCAATTTACCGGCTCCACGGTTCGTTGCCCCTACAAACCCGTCTGGCCTCCCTCAAGGGTTTCTCCTCAAACCCCGCCTCATCAAAGACACCAACACCTCCTAACTCCATCCTCCTTTGTACTTCTGTCGCTTCTCGCGGTCTCGACCTGCCCCTTGTCCGTGCCGTCATCCAGTACGACCTACCGACAGAGTCTGGCGCTACGGAGTATGTCCACAGAGTAGGACGTACCGCGCGTGCTGGTAAGGGTGGTGAGGCGTGGAGCTTTGTTGCCCCTAGCGAGACGGAGTGGGTGAAGTGGGTGCAGGCGAAGATGGAGGGCGACGTGAAGGGTGAGAAGGGAGGTGTTACGCTCGAAGGCGTGCCTATGGAGACCGTACTTCGCAAAGGCTTTGGCGGGAAGGGCGGTGAGTACGAGGAGCGTGCTACGGAGGTGCAGCTCTCGTTTGAGCGGTGGGTCTTGCGTAACAAGCAGGTAAGTCACATTATCAGACTTTATCGTAATCTATGGCATTGACACGATTGTTCTCTAGAACGCGGAGATCGCTAGAAAGGCGTTCCTCTCGCATATGCGGGCGTACGCGACCCATCCCTCTGACGAGAAACACATATTCCACATACGACACCTCCATCTGGGTCATTTGGCGAAGGCGTTTGCTCTGCGTGAAGCACCTACTGCCGTAACGTCCAAGAACGCCAAAGCCTCGAAGAATAAGGGGAAGCAGAAGGGTAGTGCGCGCGGCCCTTCTACTGACTCTAAACCCAAGCGGAAACGGGCGCATGCTGCGGACGACAGTGATGATGACCAAGACGTCGCAGAGGCGGAGAAGAGGATGGAAAAGGTCGTTCGAGCGCAAGGCCGGTTGACGAAGAAGGGGGGGGAAGATGGTAAGCTCTGGGACGTCCGAGTTCCAGATTGCGGGTGGGTACGATTTGGAGAAGCTGGTGAACCGGACATAAGTTGTAGTACCTATTTGTATACTTGCGCTGCCGCTTCTTGCTTGATCATTCCACTCCACCGTATCCTGCAATGACCGTGCCAATGTCTGCTACAATCCGAATATGCGCCCAAAAGTTCAGAAACTTCGCATCAAGTAGTAGCCAGGGGTGACCCGGGTCCCGTGCCGACCGCGATCGAGCCGCCACGTCTGCAAGATGAAAGTCGCGTAGCGCGAACAACTGCAGCTCATCCCCTCTCTTTACCTCCCACCATGTTCTTCGGCAAGCTCACGCTTGGCTTCCTTCTCGTCACCATCGCTGCGTTCTTCTGCGCGCAGTCCGTCGAGGCCGCTAAAGGCCCCAGGATCACGCACAAGGTCTACTTCGACATCAAGCATGGCGACAAGGACCTTGGTCGGAGTAT
Source organism: Trametes cubensis (assembly GCA_029747595.1). Lineage (NCBI taxonomy): Eukaryota > Fungi > Basidiomycota > Agaricomycetes > Polyporales > Polyporaceae > Trametes > Trametes cubensis. The sequence goes on along the minus strand of JAPEVG010000289.1, from coordinate 32,182 downwards.
GTATATTCGCTGTGACTTGCGTTGGCTCCAGAAAGCTGACACGCGCGACATTGCAGTTGTGCTCGGTCTGTACGGTGGTGTACGTTGAAGCGTTGCGGATGCAAGGTCTGGCGTTGACGATTGGTCCATATACAGACCGTCCCCAAGACCGTGGAGAACTTCCGCGCTCTCTCTACCGGTGTCAAGAAGGATGGCACGAAGCTCCCCGAGGGCTTTGGTTACAAGGGCTCGAAGTTCCACCGTGTCATCAAGAACTTCATGATTCAGGGTGGCGACTTCAGTACGTTGATCCCTTGCCTAGCTCGCTGCATGCGTCTAATGGAGTGCACCTCGCAGCTCGCGGTGACGGTACTGGCGGCAAGGTATGTTGTGGCAATACTACATAGAAGGCATTGGTTGACGCGGCAATCCAGTCCATCTACGGCGACCGGTTCGCGGATGAGAACTTGTAAGTCAACAACACGGACGTTGGATGGACAGTCAACTTATAGCGACTACAGCAAGCTCCGCCACACTCGCCCTGGTCTCCTCTCCATGGCTAACGCGGGCAAGGACACTAACGGTATGTCACATCCTACTTCCTCATGTCAATTACAGGCTTTCTGATGTGTGCATTTGTTGTTAGGCTCTCAATTTGTAAGACCATTGCGTATGCTAGTTACTACTAGTTGTTCTGACCTGAGAACGTAGTTCATCACCACCGTCGTTACGAGCTGGTTGGATGGCAAGCACGTGAGTCTACGCTTCAGCTGTCGAGTGCGTCCTTGTCTGAGAATAGTCACCAGGTTGTTTTCGGCGAGGTCCTCGAGGGAATGGATATCGTTAACGCGATTGGTATGTGGAGTGATTCCATGAAGTGATCGCAACAGTGCTAACTGCCATGCAGAGGATGTGCCCAAGGGTAGGAACGATCGTCCCGCTGAGGACGTCATCATTGCCGACTGCGGCGAGGTAAGATGATATGAACTTCTCATCCGCATTCACATTGCTGAGCCACCTTCCACAACAGCTCCCCGTTGAGAGTGCTACGCCCAGCGAGACCCAAGAGGTGCCTGCCCACACTGAGCTCTAATGCTCGTTCTCTTCTGGTCTTAGGCAGTATACCAATGAAAATTGCTTGATTGTTTCACAGGAAGAACTCGCTATTGCGACTGCTCCCGCCGACGTGGGGCCCACTACAGGAGCAGCTGCTCAGACTCCGTCCGAAGTACCTGTAGCCGCCGCGTCCGAGACTGAGTCCAAGGAGGCCGCCGCGACGACGCCGAAGCCCGTCGAGGACATCGACCTTTCCGAGCCCACTGGCGTGCCCTCTTCAGAAGGCATCATCGACGAAGAGGGCTGGGGCCTCTTCTCGTACCTCTTCTTCATGCTCTTCGTGGCTGCGTGCGCTTTCGCCGTCTGGCGTCTTGGTGCACTGAGGTACGCTAAGCTCATCCTCAGTGGGCGTGACCGTGCGCACTACCGCAAGGTCGGTGCCGACCCGGAGAAGTAAAACCGTGGGCTGCTGTATGTCGCAGAACTGGTTCTTCTGTATCATAGCACCAGATCTACTGGGTCGCTCCTTGAATAGTCGTCACTCGTTAGAATAAATTATCGGACATTTAGGACACTGATCGGTTGAAGAAGGATGGAGGGAACAAGGAGTCGAAGCGCAAACGACCCAATAAAAATACAACAATCTCGCAATAGTGATACAGCATGCTACGAAACCCATAACCAAGTCCAACGCCTCGACCGTCAACATAATCTCCAAAGCACATCGCACACCACTAGTCCTCCCGCTTGATCTTCGAGCTCCTGGAGAGCCCATACTCCTTCATGCGCTCGCGCATGTACTTCTCCAGCTTCGTCGCGCTCCGGTGGTACACCGTGTCCTCGGGGTTGTACGTCCGGCAGTTGTCGAAGATGAGTTGCGCGTCGTCCAGGAACGCGTCCACGTCGGGGTACTGGTTCGTGTCCAGCTTGTGCTCCATCGTGCTCAAGTCTGCCGCCCGGCGCATATTAGCATCGAATGCGGTGGTGTGAAGGAACAAGGAAGGGGAGAGAGGGGGAGAAGAGGACGTACCCATTGGATGAGTGATGACGTCGTAATAGTCCGCGACTTCTTGCGCATTGACGGGCTGCTGGAACGGCCATGCCGCAGAGTGCGCCTTCAGGTCGCTGAGCAGCTTCTCCATGGCCACGCGTTCCGCATTCCTCCCAGTAGGGCGGACGGGCCTAAATAGCAAGGTCAGCCAACAGCAGACGAGAGAAGGAGCAAGGACGCGTACATGGACTGCATTTCCGGCGTCCACCCGCTTTCTCCTACGTCGGGGGTGAGTGTCGTCCGCGTGCCACTGCACTCTATCGCGAACACTTACTCAGACCGGGCACATCCCTTGGATCCACCGAGACGCCCTCGCCCTTCCCATCCTGGAACTGCGGCAGCCCAGGGTAGACGATATGCGACCTGCTCTTCTCCCTGATCTTCTCCAGGACCGCCTCGCGCTGCTGCGCGGTGATCTCGCGCCAGCGGAGGTAGTCGACCTTGGGAAGGAGCTTGCACTCCATGATCGTCCCGCCCTCGTAGTCCTTGATGTACCCCGCCCAGCGCGAGCGCGGGAGCGTGATCTCCTTCGAGAAGCCCTGCTTGCGGAAGTAGCCGACGGCGTAGTTGTCCGCGTACGTGAGGAAGTAGAGCATGTCCGGGTACGTCTTCCGGATGTGCGCCTTGAAGTGGTCCATGAGCATCCCGCCGTAGCCCTGTGCACGGGCGGGGTCCCGTCGTTGTCAGACCTTGCTGCGAATTCGGCATGGGCTAGGGGAGAGTACGCACCTTCACTTGGTCGATCGAGGCTGTTGCGAAGAATACGATCTCCGCGAACCCACGGTGAGGGAACGGCCTGTAGCAGATGCCGCCCACGACCTTGTAGCCGCGCTTGATGATGGCGAGGCACTTCGAGTTAGAGTCGAACACCAGCCGTGCGATGTACTCGCGCGGCATCTTGGGGAGCTGCTTCTGGAAGAGCGTCTTCAGGCCAGTGAGGATGACCGACGAGCGCGGCTGCCGGTCATTCTCTACCGCGACTATCTTGATGATGCCCTTCCGTAGCTCTACGTACGCGGCCTTCTCGGGCTTCCCTGTGGGCTAAATGCACGGATGTGAGCTCGACGCACCGGATCGTGCACATCGACGCGAACCCACCGCTGCAGAGGCAGGACCAGCGGCGTCTACCGTGACTCCAGTGGCTAACCGGGAGAGCTGTCCCTCGTCCATCTTTTCCTCTAACTTGACTTTGGCTTCTCGACCGTTAACACCGTTCGTCGACCGGGACACGTCGTCCTCATCTGGAGGCGGGATATTCGCCGGTGCAGTCTGTGCTTTCGCCTTCATGCTCGAAACCTGCTTGCCACTCCTCGAGCCCACAGCGCGTCCTCCTTTCTCGCGTGCCTTGTCTTGAGGAGCGTTGGCAGCGAGGGGCCTCTCTTCTTCCTCCTCTTCCTCTTCTTGCTCGCTCAGTGAGGAGTAATCTACTGAGACGCGCCGTTTCTTTGTCGGCCGTTGCTCCACTATCTCGCTCAAGAATGAGGATGCGGGGGATAGAGAGTGCTTCTCGGGCGATGAAGGGACTGAGCCACACGATACATTAGTGAACGACCACGACAAAGTACGGCGTGAACGCGCGCGTACCTAACGCTTCGAGTTCATCTGATAGTGAACTAGCGGGTGACTGAGGTTCGGGTAGTTTCATTTGTTTGCGTAGGGAGTCGATGTCTTCATCCGAATAGTCAAAATCAAGCAGCCGCCCTGAGTCCTGAGGGCACAGCGCCAAGATGATGTGTAGAATGATCCAAAAATAGTCGTGTACAAAGGTCATTGACAGTGTCCTACAAAGAGCTTTCATACTGTGCACGTACCTCGAGCAACTCGTCTATACGAACAGCCACCCGCCCTCGCCTGATGAACTCATCGTGGCCGATGGTCGAGACGTCCGCGCCGTGCGCGTCCACTCCGTGGCCACATTGACATCGGTTGAGGTAGCTTGTCGGAGGAGGCTCGTCGTCATCGTCCGAGTCGTTTCCGTCAAACTCGTCACCATAGACGCGCCAGCCAGGAGGAGGATGGAGACCTGGGCATGTCGGGCAGATGGAACAACGAGAATGCCGGGCGATTTTGAGGGCGAGGTGCGAGTCTGGGAGATTGGGTATATTGTGGGAGGTGGGGTATAGGACCTTCATGGTGATACAGCTTCAGGAAGAGCTATACACAGACTGCTAGATAGGCCAGGCAGAAGGAGACGACGGCTATGAAGACTCGCGACAGCGAAGCCTATGCACATGGACGTTTGCGCCAAGTGGTCAGTGGACCAGTCCGTTAGCGTCGGGCGTCTGTTGAGATGCACAGCACAGCCACCGCGTTGTCCGTGATGGCACCGATCGCCTCCAGCTGTTCCGTCGGTCGCCGCTCCTTGTCTCTATCCGCCATCTTGCCGCTTTTCTGTGCAATTGGGTAACTTGGACAGGATGCAGCTGCACTCATCCGGCACATTCCTCGTGTAGAAGGCAATGCACTGATAACTTCAATTCTAAAGGCCGTGTTGCAGCCTGAGGCAATCTGCAAGCCGGTACCTATCACTAGTATTTGCCATCATCCAATTTCACCGGTTCGCCGGCCTTGTACGGTCTGACAACTCGCCGGCTCGTCCTGTTGCGAGAGATGCATATTTTCTGCCCAACAACTGTTGTGGACCATGCTAATTCCTTGGTTCACCATCTAGAAAGAGAGAAGTGACCCAGTGGTAAATGGTAATCGTTCACTCGTCCACAGAACAAATGCTGAAATTCTCCAAGGACAGTTTGCACAGCCGCACTGCTATAACATCATGGCAGTGAGACAAAAGACGCGTACCTTGTGTCGTACTCTACGCACTATGAAAATGAGACTGGAAACGCTGCCTCCCGGAGGCCGCAACTCAACGGACAGGGGACTATAAAGGCCCGCACGAAGATGTGGTCTCCCCCAGTAGCTGTTGTTTTTTTTCTGCTTACCGGCGGCATGTTTTCTGTCTCTTTTCTACTTGGCTTTGCCGGGGCCATTGTTTCTGTTCTTGGGTCACCAGGTTCCCCGCCACTCTCCTCGCGGGTTCTCCACGAATACCGGCGCGACGTCCTTACTGGATGGACTCTGCACAAGCGTGCTGATCCGGATGCTACTCTCCCGCTCAGCATCGCTCTTGCGCAGTCGAACCTGCACAACCTAGAGTCTTATCTTCTCGACATCGCCGACCCCGAGTCGCTAAACTACGGCAAGCACTGGTCGCCCGCAAAAGTCGCGGAGACGTTCCGCCCATCTGCAGAGACCGTGGACGTCGTGCATTCATGGCTAGCCACTGACGGTGTCGACCGAGCGAGGATCCAACTCAGCTCTGATGGGTCCTACGTGCGGGTGAATGTCAGCGTCGCAGAGGCCGAACGACTCCTGGCGACCCAGTATTACGTGTACCAGAACGAGGACGGCGCGACGCGTTATGGCTGTCAGCACGGTTATCACCTACCTGAACACGTCTCTCCTCATGTCGACCTTGTTACACCCACAATACATTTTGGCACGCTCACGGCCTCCTTTGGATCGCCGTCGCGGAGGTCAGACCACACCCCAGGGAAGTCCTCAAGCCGCCTTCAACGCGTCAGCCAAACTGTAACGCCGCTTACGGTCCGTCCTTCTTCTATATCTACTTATTTCCATGATAGTACTGATCTGGTGCAGACCGCCAGCACGGCGGACACAGGCTATGGCTGCGACGAGGAGATCACGCTCGATTGCATCCGTCAACTCTACGGCTTCAACTACGATGTGGTAGCAGCTGACAAGAACACTATCGGGATCTGTACGTACTTCCGAGCACATATGCCTGGTAACACCACTGAATCAGCCGTGTGTGCTATCAGTGGAGCTTGGCACGCAAAACTACAACGCGGACAACCTCGACGCGTTCTTCAAGACGTACGCCCCAGACCAAGTTGGTAGCAGACCGAAGTTGATCAGCATCGATGGTGGTGCGTCTATGCGTTATGTTTTCGTTAGGCCCCGCGACGAAGCTCACGTCGTCCCACAGGCTCGGAGAACCCGAACCAGTCCGATAGCGGTCTCATCAGCGAATCCGACCTTGATTTCATGCTTGTCATGGGCCTGTTGGGCAAGAAGCAAACCGTCTACCAGTACCAAGTCGGCGACGGTATTGGTGAGTACTCAATAGTACGGCCATGCGTCAAGGATTTCTGATGGCTTCTTTCAACTCAGGTGGCATCTTCGAGCCCTTGTTTGCAGCGTTCGATCAGCAGTACTGCAAAGATGCTGGTGAGTTGGCCGCACCCTCACCATCACTCCCACATATCAACGATGTACATGACGTTCCAGGCTACTCGGGCGACAGCAGCTGCGGAGGTACCATGAAGACCAACGTCATCTCGGTTTCCTATGCGGGCGGCGAGAGCGGACCTACATCTTCCACGTTGAGGACGTGCAACGAGATGGGCAAGGTGCGCACGGATGGGGATCGATACTCGCCCTGCATTCTGACCAACGATTTTACTGTAGCTTGCGCTTAGCGGAATCACCTTCGTCCTCGCGTCCGGTGATTGGGGCGTCGCCGCCCTACCTGGACAATCGTGCCTCAAGCCGGACGGGACAGTTGACCAAATCGTGAACGGCGCGACTACGTTCTACCCAGACTTCCCTGCTACATGCCCGTATGTTACTGTGGTGGGCGCGACAGAGGTCAAACAAGGTGGCTCGGTAAGTCATTCCTTTTAATGAAACATTGATTCTACCTGGGTTCCGTCACTGACTCGCCTCGTATGCGAAGGTGTCTGACCCGGAGGTTGCGACGACTGGGTTCCCCTCCGGAGGCGGTTTCTCGAACGTCTTCGTCCGGCCTTCGTACCAAGACCGCGTCGTGAGCACCTATCTCAGCAAGTACGCGCCCTCGTACGGGGCAAGCATCTACAACCGGACGGGCAGAGGGTATCCCGACGTTGCGGCAAACGGGTAAAGCTCTCATCGTCTTGCTATTCGCTCTGCGACCGCGACTGAATTGGCTGATTGTCTGACGTAGCAACAACATCGTCGTGACGTACAATGGAAAGCCGGGCACTACTGGCGGCACCTCTGCCTCTGCGCCCATGTTCGCAGCGATGATCGCCGCAGTGAACGACGCGCGCATCGCGGCCGGGAAGAGCCCCGTAGGTTGGATCAACCCCGCGGTACGTCCAGCAATCCTACTCCTGAGTCCCTTCTCTGTCCTCGTCGCTCACATACAATCGCCCTACCGGGTTGCTGGTGCTACAGCTGTACTCGAGCACGTTCGCAAACATCTTCAACGACGTCACTGAAGGAGACAACCCTGGATGCGGGACCCGCGGGTTCCCTGCTGCTCCGGGATGGGACCCCGTCACGGGTCTTGGGACCGTCAACTTCCCGCGTATGCTCTCGCGCTTCATGGCACTCCCTTGAGTCGCTGGGTTTCGAGTGTGTACGGTGTGCGTTGGGTCTGGACGCTCGGGGCTTTCTGATTTTTGACGTCCTCATGTTCTCTTGACGATAGTAATATTGGTACTATGATGGGTTTATTTTTTCTTTTCTTCTCCTGGGCAGGACTTGATGTGAGGCTGGTATTACTATGTATCAATGATACACTTTTATAAGTTGACACTGGCACGCCGCACTTGAAGCTTGCCGGAGACGTTGGCTGTACAATGTATGCAACCTGGCCCCTGATCCTGTGTGTGTTTCTCGCTTGTCAAATGGCGAGGAGCTCTCGCTAAGAAGTCAGTAAGTACCTCAACTTGAGTAGATCGAGGTTCAGCAGTGCTCAAGCCCTGGCGCTAATTGTGCTGTAGTACTACCAAACCTGATCTTTCCTTCGTCGTGAGTCGTGACTCACTACCTCCTGCGTCTCTCTCATGGACAAACAGTTCCTGGTCAACTGCTCTATGTGTACATTTGCTACTGCTGGAGCACACGTAGGCTGCAGAGCCTACAGGAATCCAAGACCCAGAAAAAGATGAATGTAGCCGCTCGGAGTCTCGGACTTGATGAGATCTTCCCGTCGCGCTCGACGGGCGTGGGCAATCGCGCACCTTCCTCCTCAACCTCGACCATGGCTAGCGCAACCTCGGCCGCAGTCTAAACCCTCCTTGCTGTGATACCTCGTTATCCCCATCTCAGTTGTGCTACGAACATGCTGTCTCTACCGATCTGCTCGCGGTCTTGGCTCTCGCTCTGCTTCCTCACTCTCATTTGTGCGCTCTTCTCGACAACGGCTCGTGCGACCGAATGGATAGACTACCCTGATACCGGAACTGCTACCCTCACCCACTATACCCTCCCAGATGGCTATATCGCGTCCTGCGGGGCAAGCACCCAATACCCTACAGCGGCAATGAGCGAGTACGCGTTCGGGAGCAGCACCGCGTACGGACCCTCGTGCGGGCGTTGCTTCAAGATCACCCTCATGGATACGTACCTGCCCGACCCTCCGTTCATTCCGAATGTCACCAAGAGCGTGGTGATCAAGGTCACAGACCTATGTCCGGCGGGAGGGAACGGATGGTGCTCCGCCAAACCTGGGAAGCCAAATCAGTACGCCCTACGTAGCTAGTCCAAATGGATGCATGTTGAAGTAGTGATTTGTATCAGAGGAGGCCAATACATCAATTTCGACCTTGCTTGGCCATCCTCTTCTATACCAGACGACTTCTTTCCATCCAATAAGGCGTTATATGGTGAGTCTTCCCTAAGGCGCTGTCTCCATACTTACGTGCTGAAACGGTATGCTAGGGTTCACGGTGAGTGCAACAAAGATATTCTTTCGAGTGAGCAAGAGGTTGACCCAATGAAGGATTTTGGCGTCTGGAACGTCAGTTACCAAAGTGTCGACTGCCTCGAGAACTGGGAGGGCGCAAAGAACGCCGCGGCACTCGGCAGCGTCGACGACGGATCGAGCGTCTGCTGCCCGGCCAATCCCACTGTGAGTGTCCAGGATCGTGATGACTTCTCGGGTCCTCGTAGAGCTAAGACCGCTATGGCATACAGGGCAGCGCGAACGACACATGCCCTTCCTTCTCAGACGACAACGGCATTCCGTGCGTCCCGTTTCTCTCCCCAGCCACGCTTCTTGCCTATGCCTAATCCCAACGTACCATTCATTGACAGGCCGGACACCGCGACAACCGCCGCGACTTCTGCCGCAGGCACGGACGGGGCCTCTATACCCAGCATGCGCGACCTCCCTCTGTTGTTGTATTCACTCCTTGTACCGTCTCTCCTTCTCCCGGGCTTTCTGTTGGACTAGTGGAATGGTATGGTATTGTTATCGGCGACGTGCTGTGCCTTGAGAAGCGGTCGGCTCGGCTCCTGCGCCTTGCATTGAGTCCTCTCCTCAGCAGAGCCTCACGCCCCGGCGCCCGGTTTCCTGCCAGAGTTGCCGGTGTCATAAGCGCGATCGACGCGTATTCAAAGGTGAGATTCGGGTGAGAAGTGCATGACTAGCTTGTGAATGCCGTCGATCATATGCATGCGCTGGAGAGCCGCTCATCCGCGACGTTCGAGCTTCCCGCAAGAAAAATGGATGCATAATGGTATGCATTTTGAATGTTTCAATTGATGACTCGGCGGCTTAGTGTTACAGGGATACAATGCTGCTGACTCCAATACATACGCCAAACACAGTCCGGCTCTCCGCAAGGCACGCGCTTACTTGCGCTGACCGTAAGCCTTGGTCTCGTAACCACCTGCATGACAGAGCATCTAAGCAATGTTGCACACGCTGAATCAAGAGGAATGTACGCACTGAGACCGATGATGATGTTCTGCGGCTCCTGGGGCTTGTTCTCGAGGTAGTTCTCGAGGATGCTCTTCGTGCCCGCCGCGTAGCGCGCCTGCGCGTCGAGGGTCGTGCCCGAGTAGTGCGGGACCATGCCATTGCCGCCGCCGAGCGGGTTCTTCATCGTCCGCCAGACGTGGTCGCGCGGGGCGGGCTGGACGTTCCACACGTCGCCGGCGTAGCCGTTGAGCTGCCCGCTCTTGATCGCCTCCGCGACGGCGTCCTTGTCGCAGATCGCGCCGCGCGCGGTGTTGACGAGCCACGCGCCCTTCTTGAAGTGCTTGAGTAGCTCAGCGTTGACGAGCCCGCGCGTGCCCTCGTGCAGCGGGCAGTTGACGGTGACGACGTCGCACTGGGAGACGAAGTCCTTGAGGTCCTCGACGCGGCGCGCGTTGACGGCCTTCGCGGCCTCCTCGGGCAGGGCAGCGTAGTCGTAGTAGAGGAGCTCCTTGCAGTTGAAAGGCACGAGACGCTGCAGGACACGGTAGCCGATACGGCCAGCACCGATCGTGCCGACGACCTTGCCCTCGAGGTCGTACGCATTGCGCGCAACGTCGGAGACTTGCCAGTCACCGCGCTCGATCATCTGCAGGAAAGTCAGTACTATATTATCTGTACCAGAACGCAATGCATACCTCGTGTGCGGGAACGAAGTTGCGGACGAGGAGAAGGATGCTCATGATGACGTGCTCCGCAACGGAGACGACATTCGAGCCGGAGACCTCGAGGACCTGGATGCGCTTCTCAACGGCAGCGTTCAGGTCGACGTGGTCAGAGCCAACACCAGCGGTGATACAGAGCTTGAGGTTCTTCGCCTTGTCGATGATATCCTTGGTGACATACGCAGGGTGGAAAGGCGTCGTGATGAGGACCTCAGCCTACACATGAACGCCATTAGTACCATGCCATGCAAACTGCGAGCAGTTGATGACTGCGTACATCGACAATGTTCTTTTGGAAGACGGACTCGGAGCCCTCCTTGTCGTCAGTTACCTGAGAGGAATAAGGATCAGAACCCCTATATGGACAGCAGAATCGCCAAGACACTCACGATGAATTCGTGACCAAGAGACTCGAGCCATGGGCGGATACCAAGCTAGGCAGACGTTAGTCTCACTCAGTACCATGTGGCTAGATGTTATCGGCATACCTGGTTCTCGATCGTACCGAGGAGACGAGGCTCCTGCTGAGCGGCCTCACCACCCTTGTAGAGCACAGCGAGGATCTAGGAGACCGATGACGTCACAATCAGTGCTCTCGTCCGACATATCACTGGCTGCACTGCACACCTTCATTCCGGCAGAGTAAGTTTGAGAGAGAGAGGGCGCGAGACGGGTTGAGCTGAGAAGGCGTGGGGACCTGGTGGCCGTGGAGAGCAGCCCGCGCCTTAAGTAGCTGGACGAGATGCCGGCGAGCATGGTCACGGGTGAACGTATTGTGTGTGCTGTGGGATCGATTGGGTGGATGAAAGTTCAGCTGGGCGAGCGTAAGGACAGCTTCGGAGGGCTCAGACGCGTACCAAGAGATGGCGGTATAGATCCACGTGGGAAGGGGGCACCGAGTTGTTCCTGCTGACTTGTGAAGGTGTGTGCTAGTCTGTGTATGGGCCTGGGCGGCGGGCGTCCGCGGAACGAGCGTCGTCGAGGCAAAAGTGACTGTTCTGCCAACCTACCGGAAGCAGCGATGCTTTTGAATGCCAGCCTCCGAAAGCCTACGAAAGTTCGACCAAGGGCCGTCGTCGCATAATGGCGCCGCGGGTGGGCCGGTACACACATCACCCCAGGCTGGGTTTGTCAGCTGACGCAGTCCATGGCGCATCCTCCTGCGGCGCGCGAGATACGAGCTGCATACGCTGCTCTACTATTCATCCACTTTCCTGCGCGAACCCTCCCGGCCGCGACAAGAATAGAAGACAGTGTGAGGTGAAGAACTGCCTTTCTCACCCATTTTGACGCGACATCCTCCGAACCTCATCCTCCGTTCACCTTCGAGGTCGCCGCATGCACGTCAGAACGCTCCTGTTGGATAGTAGCTCCGGCGGCTAAGGGGCCTCAAGATCAGCTGCAGCTTCAGACGCTAATCGCAAACCCCTCGGGTGCAACCGCCCCTCTCTAGCAATGGCGCATGACGCCAGGTGAACTGTGCAACGGCCGCGGTACCTGAGGCTCCCGAAGGCGAACTCTCTTTGCTTCCCTCAATTGTACACTCCTTCGCGCGGTCCTCCCGGAATCGCGCGTTCCCATGTCCATCGCCCATCATGAATATGATGTCCCACTTAACATACGCAGAAGAAGCCTGTCAGCAGACACTCACATGGGCGGGCACGAGATATGCCCTAGTGTGCCTTCCTATGTGGAGCCCTTGTACGTATTCGCGTTAGGATCTACTCACCGCGAGGTGCAAGATCCAGCACGAAATCTAGTTTGCTGGGCAGGACTTGCGCAGTCGCTAGGCCGAGATTGTGAGATACCAATAGTACATTAGTACACTAGAAGAAGCACTGTGTGGGGAGCGATAACGTGAACGCGTCTTCCACCAGGGACTCCGTTGCAACTCACCGGCGCGCCAAGTACGACACCCGAGTGCATCCGTCCATCCTCGTTCCCATCCCTCCGGCTCCCGAGCGTGCGCACTTCGGGCTTGCAGCGCGCACACGTTTTGTCGCCCTGCTCCCGAGTGCGCGTGACGGTCACGATTGTTCACCCGACCGGGCGTACGCTCGGAGGGCCTACCCGGCCTCCGAGACGCGTGCGCTGATATCCGAGCTGACCAACTCGAAATCCTCCTGCTCTGGGATGCCCTCCCGGAGCGAGTCCCTGCGGTCCATCGCGATGCGTCCATCGGAGGAATGCGGATGGGGTGACCGGGGTTCGCGCAGCTCTACCTCCTTCACGGCCTCCCATTCGACACGGAGGAAGACCCACATCCAGCGGCGCACGACCTCCGCGAGTTCGATCCAGAAGATGATCAAGTCGCCTTCGGAGTACGAGTGTAGGTGGCTGGATAGCTTAGCAGACCACGTAAGACGCAGGACCAGGTCTACGAGGATAGCGAAGGGGTAGACGGGCAGTGGGAATAGCAGCACCGATCGCAGCCCGTACGGATGAGGGCGGCGGTCTACTCTGGGATATGCATCGGAGCTTGCAGCATTGTCTAGGTGGCCGTCTATAGAATCGTCTGCAGCATGTTTCAAGAGAGCAGAACGAGAATGCAAGCGAGGTAAGAGCAATGGTCGAGGCGGCGGGGGAGCATGACCTGCTTGTGGAGCGGCGTGCTGGGGTCGCAAGAGCTCAAGGCCCCAATCGTTGGTCACGTCCCACCAGAAAGAATAGAGCGAATTGAACGCAGCAGCGAGCAACCTACACCACGATCTGTTAGCCATCCAATAGCACAAGGTATAGTTCCAGGCCACTAACCACAAGCGGAACAGTTGATGTTCGCCGTGCCAAGGCTGACTAGCGGCGGCTTCGCCCTCTAACGCTACTACGTCGGACACGACGATGCGCTGTGCCGCGGAGAGATAGATCACGGGGAAGGAAGAGGCGTACTTGAGCGCATTGAAGAGCGGTCGGCGACTCTCGTTGGACGGTGCGTTATACTCTACCAGACACTGGCGGAAGCGGACAGCGTAGGGGATGCTGGAAAACACACGGAGGTCAGCATATATATACGCCACGGGAGGAGTAGGATCAGGTTAGGAATGCAAACGGTTTGTAGCGCACCGAGATCATAGGTGCAGGTGACCTAGCCATTGCCGTCTATGAAAGTCCAGGCGCAAATTTGACCGGTGACCAGCAGATACTAACGACTTGGCACGTCATAGAGCTCTCCACGAGTACCCGGCACACTAGGGCAGGCATCCTATGCGCATATATCCAGCGTTGCGCGGACTATGGCCGCATTCTGCCACATACGAGTCCTAACAGCCTTCACGGGAACGCCGCGTTACGCCGGAGCGAAGAAGCACGAAATAGAGAATACCGGGGAGAGCTTTACGTCTAAGCAGCAGACTCACCTCATGAGCGTGGGCAAGATCCATCTCGACAAGCCTTCTTGCGCCGGCTGCGAGAGCAAGCTTCCGCCCGGCAGTAGCATGCACGCAGACAGCCAGACGTCACCGAGCACCTTCGCGAACGACGTGAAGATATCGGCGAACACTACGTCTGAGAAATACGCCCGGTGAGGGGAGGGGAATAAACATCTATGAACGGCACTTGCAGGGCGTCAGTACACCGCAAAACGCGCCCCTTGTAGAAAGAAACACGTACTGGAGGAATCGGTCGCGTTCGTGCTTGTACAAAACGTTAAACGGGCATATGAGCGCCGTCAAGACGCACAAAGTCGCGATAGCGGGTGTGAACTTGAAACTATCCACAAGCGATACGTCCCCGTGCGTCGCGTACCGGTATACGAGCCAGCACAGCAGCGTCCATGCCGCATACGCGACAAATACTCTATACACGGGTCGGTGCACGCCCGCAACGTACTGTCCGTGCTTCCAGCTTCCTTGCCTCCGGTCTGTCGGCAGCGGCGACGTGAGGCGGTACCCGTCCGGCGTCGCCACGCTCAGTTCAAGCGTCCCCGCAGCATCGACGCGCCAGAGAGAGAGGCCATGCAAGTTGGTGGCCCAGCCAAGGATGCCGAGTCCGACGAGGCAGAGCACGCGGAACGGGAGCGGGAAGGCTGCGGAGAAGTAGAGCTCGTCGACGAAGTCACTCTTCATGGAAAATAGGGAGACAAGCTGATGCGATTATGGCGGAGTGGGAGAAGTGCTAGATGGCATGAGGATAGAGTGGATGGAGGTGGTCGACGTTCGCAGTCAACGTCACTCAAAGGCCACTGCCCTACTGAGCATCATCCACGCCTTGGCCCGGGCGGCTAACGGAGCGCCCACACTGGAAGCGCCCATAGTACTACTTCGAACAATTGGGGCCGAATCGGAAGCTCAAGGTAGCTGGCTACCTGTGTGATTGGCATACATCCGATTCGAAGTTTGAACGCGTTGTTAGCATTGACTTCAACACACTCAGCACTCGGAGTCAGATTTAGAACACGAGTCGGACTACTAGCTCAGGCCGATGGAACGAGTCAGCACGCGTAGTACTGGGTATAGCAACCATTATTCAAATATCCAAAATCCATGTGTGATTTATTACAACTTCGGCATCGAGTACATCGTCGCAAACCGATTCACTGGTCCAGTTCAAG
The DNA here is from genome assembly GCA_029747595.1 of Trametes cubensis. Classification (NCBI taxonomy): domain Eukaryota; kingdom Fungi; phylum Basidiomycota; class Agaricomycetes; order Polyporales; family Polyporaceae; genus Trametes; species Trametes cubensis. The sequence goes on along the minus strand of JAPEVG010000289.1, from coordinate 17,111 downwards.
ACACAGCGATATATCTCCACCAGGACACGTTCCTAGAGGTGGCACCTCCGCGACCGTGTCACCAATCTGAGAGACTCCAGCGGCTAACCCGAGCATTGCATCCTCCGACTCATTTGCCAGGGAGACACTGAGGCACACAAGGTCCGTGCAGCCTGAATCGTTGGAATCGCCATTGTCGGTCCCTGGGAGGCCGAAAGGGTCAAAGTCTAGGAAGTCGAACGCAGTGCTGACCACAGAGCCCGAAGAGTCGGACAAGGGATTGTCAAGTGAGTCAGAAAGCGAGTTTGTAACACCGGCAAGGACGCCGTCTGTACCACTGCCCGAAGGCTCGCCGTCAGAGGAACCGGCACTAGAGGAGGAGGAGGAATTATTGGGGGAGTTTTCGTTGCTGTTGCCGTTGTCCGAGGCCGCCGGAGAGACTTCGCCAGATACCGCGGGAGAAGCGTTGCTACCATTACTAGAAGCGCCGTCGTCCCCGGACGCATTTGGTGAGACGTTGGCAGATGCTGCAGGAGAATTGTTGTTGGCTGTAGATGCGCCATTGTTCCCTTGAGTCGTGTTCGACGACCCGTTATTCCCGTTATCCCCAGATGAGTCATTGTCGCCAGACGAGGCGGGAGAGGAAGAGTCAGAAACGCTGACACTTCCGGAAGCATCGCCAGGATCGGACGCAGTCGAGGACGCGCTTGGGACGTTCACGTTACCCGCGCCAGAGACACCAGAGACACCAGAGTTGGAGTTGCCAGCATTGCCAGAAGACGACTCGGAACCTGAGCCAGATGTCGGACCAGTACCAGAAGCGCCAGAACCAGAACCAGTGCCAGTGCCAGAGCCCGCATCACTTGTAGAGGGTCCATCTGCGGAGACGTTCGCGCTCGCGTCTGGATTGGCACTGGAGTTTGAATCCGATGAGCCTGGAGTCGCGCCGACGCTTGAGCTAACGGTTGCGCCCGGGTCTGAACTGGAGCCCGCGCTGGATGAGTTTGGGTCCGAGTTCGAGTCGGTGACACCCGGATTCGAGTTGGAGTTGACGTTCGAGCTGGGGCTCGCATTGGTGTTGGCACCAGCGTCAGGGGAAGTCCCTGCCGAGCCGTCTACGCTGACGCTAGGTGTACCACTGGTGATGTTCGAACTCGAGTCGGGGCTTGCACCTGCGGTGGAATCCCCATCGCCCCCACTCCCAGTCTGAGAGGAAGGAGAGGCGGTCTGACCATCGCCGGCGCTTCCTTCTGCAGGGTCCGAAGCGGGAGCATTGGCAGACGTCGCAGAGCTCGAAGGAGCAGTCGGGTTGATTGAATCGCCAGCTGGCGCTGGCGGCGCAGACTGCCCGGAAGCAGAGGGGTCCCCAGGGTTCGCAGAGCCCCCAGTATCGCTAGAGACGCCGTTGCCAGCTTCCGGGGCACCGGAGCCGGTATAACCAGAGTAGGCCCCAGGATAAGAGCCATTGCCCTCGACGCTGTCGCCAGGGCTGTTGGGGTTGTCGCCTCTACCTCGACCAGCGTCGCCTGCAGGGGAAGCAGGTGCATTGATGTTACTGTTCGTGCTGGAAGGGGCGCAGGATTGTATAATCTCTGCGAGGGTAGCTGGCGAGACACTCTCAAGGCCTGGGACCGGTTCACCGGTTCTCTGAGAGGTAAGTAGCGTTGCGAGGCTCACTTGCAGCCCGAAGATGTTGCAAGTCACGTCTTTGACAGCCTATGAGTACGACGTGAGCAAGGTAATGCATATCAACGAGCTTGATAGAACGCACGGAAGAGATTTCGTCGACAACGTATATGGGCGCGCCGTCAGACGACCGAGTAAGGGTGAGGAGGGGAAGGAGAACAATGAGAGAGCGCATGATAGCAACGAGAGTGGTCGTGAAGGAGTGTCGTTATGTATAGGATGTGTGGGCGATATGCCTTGGCCGGAACTACAAAGCGAGCGTCGAGGAGAAAGAGACGATGAGGGACGGTGGCAGCGCGACGCGCCTTAAGTATATCGAACGCGGCAAAGGCTGACGGCGGCGAACTCAAGATCGAACATGCCAGCCACCGCGCCCGACTAGGCGAATTCGAACGTCGACGGGAGCGGACCGACGCTTCAAGTTGATTGGGCGGGCACCATGTTGAAGTGTGGTCGATCGAGCAGGGACCGAATACCAACCACCACTTATGGTCACATCGGTCACTTGAGCTCGTCTCATCACACCCATGTTGCGAAGTACACTAGTCTTGGAATTTCGAGTTCGAGCGTGCCCGACGCCGGCCGAACACCGTGAGGCCAGCCTTGCGAGCAGAAGATACTCTAGAAGATACGCATCAATCATTGGAAACATACCCGTTCAGCGTAGCATGGTACTTTCCTAACCAGAAGCGAAGTGCCATGGGGGCGCGGCGGGTTGCATGACAATCGCTTCTGCACCATCGACATCCCGGTCAACCAGTCAGATGCGTCTGACGGACGATGGTGTTGTTCTGCTGCACAACACGCATCCCTCGAACAACAGTTCCTGTCAAGATGCCGCATGTCAAGTACGGCCATGAAGCGGTCACACCTCGCGAGCCCTGAAACGAATATTCGTTCCTTGTACAGCGTCGCGCGTGTCTGGGAGCATTCCTATCACAGACAAGGCATCGTGATTCAGGTGATGCACAGCTGGGCAAGCAACAGCGACGGACCACATACCTCAAATTGCTGCACTCGCATGCGGAGATAGATGAGCTAACCGAATCGCCAAACGGAGCTGAGGCCCACGCACCCGCCACACGCACATCTATCATCACTGCTTCGTCCACATTGCTCTCCGCATCCGCCTAGAAAGACTCGGCAATTAATTTGCCCTCCCGAGACAGCGCGCGCCTGGTCTCTCCCACCGTGAGCATGCGGTCACACTTTGTGCGCGCGTCGACTTGCAGAGATCCTGCACTCGAGCTCGTCGGAGGCACAGGGGTAGGTTATGTACGACGTACCCGGGCTCAGATGCTGCGATGCGCGGGTCCTGTCTCTCGGGCTGTGGGCCACTAAGTAGTCAAATCCCATACACGGTGCGCGGGCCGCGCTGCGGCGCGTACGTCAGTGCTGCCAATCGCAACCGGCCGAATCTGAGCAGGGGGNCGACTTTGAGTGTTTGCATCGCTATGGGCGCATCATCCGCAGGCGTTTGCGTTGGTCGCAGCGAGATCGACTGTCAGTAAATGAACTGATGACTCACCCTATTAGTCTCCGCGGAGGGCGCCTGCGGCCTCCCCTCGCCCTCCGGCCGCACGGTGTGATACGCGAGCGCAGGCCAACTCAGCGAAGTGATTCGAGCGCGGTCGGCAATTTGGCACTCACAGCACCCCACTGACGATCGTTTTCGGCCGCGTCGGCGGAGGGCGGTGAGAGTCGCTTGAGCCGTGCGCAATCTGGCAGATGCTGGGAGCTCGGCCCTGGTCAGTAGGGAAACCGTCCTCGGGCAGTTAGATACTCTGGGAAGAATCGCACAGCATGGGTCTTGGGACGTGATCTCCAACGTGTCTGGACGCAAGCCGGCGGAGGAGCCCCGCTCCCGCCAAGTAGTCAATGTCGCCAAATCTGCCAGTCACGAATATTGACTGTGTCACGCCCTGCGCAGTGCGGTACTGGGCACGACGACCGCGGACGGCCTGGGCCCACCCGAGTACGACAATGTGGCAGGGNAGTGTGTCATCGGCTCGGACCTACCACGATGCGAATAGGCTTGGGCTGGAGCCTGCACACACGACGTGGCCTTGCGAGCACAATCACGCTCTGAAAAGAGGGTTTGCACGAACGCGGGGGCCGTATGATCTTAGCCACTGCAGCACTGGGACGCTCGTCCGATCTTGGCCCGCAAAGCTGCAACGGAGGCCCTGCCTAGTGGACAGGAATGGAAGCACCACACGTATGGCGTGCCGGCGCGATATGTGAAGGTTCCTACTCAATTGACTGCGAGGGACGCGGTATTCGCGGCCGCACTGGAGCGCCCGGATGCTCTCCAGTGCAGTCCACCGTCCGTCTCGGTATCGAGCCAAGGCTTGGCAGCCAGCAAAGAGGCAGAGCATGATCAAGGTTCACGTCTACCGGTATCTGTTAATGCGCAGACGAGCGTGAGCAAAGCATCCAGCCGATATACGGGAAGAAGTGGCGCGTTACGCGTACCTCTGAGGCGCAGCCTGTGAGGGAGGTTACCGGGCGCGCAGGGTCTGTTTTGCAACTCAGTTACCCGCAGCGAGGCACCAAATGGTCTTGTGGCTGAGCATGTACATGGGAGAAAGATCTTGCCCGAATTGTGAGGTAGTCTAAGACCCGAAGCGAATTGCATCCTGGCTTGACATGGACCCAAATATCGAGATGGTTAACCGAGCTGTTTGGGCGATGCGCAAAGATGAGCCCCAGCGGGATGCTCCGGTGAATTTGCTCACCGAACCTAAATTTGACGGCAACGCGTAATGCGAAGGCACACCCTGGGCCGACACCACGCACGAAGAGGAGCTAAGCCAGTTTACCTCACGCACGAGATGATGGCCCAAGGAGCACGCCGCTACGAAAAATCGTCGCCCCCGACGTACCCGTCCGATTGGTCGCTGAACCACTACGAAGGATCGTATGGTCGAGGTGGCGCATGATGCATGCCACACACAATATATCGCTAGGCCGATGCATGTCGGACGCGCATCGTTTTGAGCGTGACGGCGGGCTCTATGAAGGGTGGGATGACCGTCCAGATGAAGAGTTTCAGCTCCCAGCACGCCGCGCAGACGTCCATGGCCAAGGATGACTTCCGGTGCAGCTGCTTGGAGATAACACCGGGTTCGACGGAAGTCAAGAAGACGGGCCCCTTGAGGAATATGACTGAAGGCAGTTTGAAATGGGTCCGAGAAGGCGATCGTCTCGCGTTCTATCAGAACAACAGACTCACAGTTTGAGATACCAGCGCGCCAACCGAGCCACGCCGCCCAGAGACCGTCCTTGCACAGATGCAGTATGGCGTCCTATGAGCGAGGCGCCACGGCGAAACAATCACTGACTCGCAGTGTGCGCGCCTAGGTTGATGTCGAGCGAGCGTACGGGTGCTCAAAATGGTTTCGTCAGCAGCCGAATCGGAGGCATGTGGAGGACATTTGAGTTGCGAAGTGGCTGCTGCCGTGACAGATCAGAGCCTAATACTCGTGGGCAATTTGGCGAGGCTCGGCCGTTCTGAACGCTATGAATCGACGACACATGTAAGCACGCTTTCAGACGCTCAATAGAGCATATGAGTGACTCCCCTGTGCGGACTCAGGACGCCTTCTTGCCTTACAGCGCTGCAGCAGCTTGCGGTTTGGGCTCGGGTTGCTGTACGAGGCAGGCAGTCGAATCATCATCACGGGTCCGCCGCAACAGAGTCAGAAGAGAATCGGACCGGGAATACCACCGGGCATATCGTGTTGCTAGATTCGGACATGAATTGTGGTGATCGCACGCGTAAGCGAGCGCTGTGGGCGGCTGTGATTCGGGAGAATCGCTGGGTGAGCTTGAAACTGATGGCGTGCCTTCGGCGAGAGCGTCTTGAAATCTGGAAGCTTGCAGTGCGACCGAGCGGCTGGATGAACTCTGTCAAAAACAGCTTGCGCAAATGGAGTGCCTGTCACATACAGGGAGAAGGCCTCCGGGCTCGGAGGAGGAGGGCAGGTATAAACGGGCATGCACTGCCATCCCACGGACGCCGCGCAGCCACGCGCGCAGACGGCCATATACCGCAATTGGAGGTACTTAGAAACGTCCAATTTGACCACAAATCAAATAGTCGATGGTGTATTTCAGATAAGCGGGGGATGGGCTCGGCACGCCGGGATAAGAATCTGTCTGTCATGCGCAGGACGCTGCGCGGGCGGTGGACGGGCTGGATGACGTGTGGCGGGAGGAGGAGGCGTGTACAAGGGCAGCAACATTGACGAGAGCGACAGACGGAAGGACTGCGGGGAGACGGAGAGCGAGACATCGTGAGACCGAGGGTGCAGATCGCGTCGTCAAATTCGAGGGAATGTATGATTGGGCACAAGAGGTATATAATATGAAGAGCTGAATTGATGGAGGGGGCGGAAATAGTGTGGCGACGGTGGCTGGTCGTCGTGGGCGATGGTGATAGTCGGATGATCAGACGAGAGATAGAGGACGGATGAGCACAGCCATCAGCGCATTGCGAAGGCCGAGGAGGAAGGGGGACGATTCGAAAACGCCGCCCATGTTGATGGCAGCTCCAATCCAATCCAACACGCAACTGCGCATACGACTGTCACGGACGTGGATTCGGATTCGGACTCGGTCTCTCTCTCGGACCCAAACATATTTCCTTTGTCAATGTCTTAGACGCCCCCAGTCAAATACAGTTCCTTCCTCTCGCCGACGCCCCTCAAATCCCCTTCCCTCCTGTCTCACTCTCCGAGTCCCTGCCTTCCGCTCTCCCGCTNGCCACCTCCCCCACCAGTCCCCGACTATCCGCGACTACCACCACACATCCGCACAGGCTACCACTAACCGCGTTGTTGTAACACCCAACATGACCCGTGGCCGCAGAAAGGACATGACCATACCCCCCTCCCGCGCGCTCCTCCAGCAGCGCGACTATCGCGCGCGAAAGGCGCAGTATCTCGCGGACCTCGAAGTCCGCGTCAAGAAAGCAGAGGAAGAGAACGTCCTCCTACGCCAGGAGGTCGAGTCTCTCCAAGCCAAGCTCAAGGCGGTCCCTCCGCCGACGCAGTCCCCATATGGGCCCGAAGTGGTACGTCTGTGCTAATCCTACTGCCCGAGCGCGCAAGTGGCTGACATATCTCCGTCTCAGGCCGCAGCGTCCTCAGACCTCATGCACCACCTCGCAGTCGCTTCTGCCTCCATCACCCGCTTCCAGCAGCTCGCATTCTACCCTGGGCCGTCTGGATCTGGCCCGGGCCATCATGTCAACCGCACACCAATTACCCTCGCCACTCCCACCTACACACCCTCTCCCGTCGCCCCGCCACACTCTCACAAGCTCAGCGTTTCGCCACGAATCGAGCTCCCGCCTCTCGTAACGCCTGATCGGCCACCCTCCGATCGCGACCGCCCGCCATACCGCGAGGCGCTCCCGTCAGTCTACCCGCATCGCTCCCTGTCCACTGCCGTTCTCGGACCAGCGCCACAACCACATCCCGCGCCCAGATATCCTGGTCCCAAGGACCCCGACTGCTGCGGCGGATACATGGACTGCCGCGACCTCGTGGAGGAGGAAGACGAAGACGATGATATGGACGATGAGCGGTCAGCGGGCAGCCGCTCCGTCTCGCGGTCAAGCTTTGCACAGCGTATGTCCGACGTGAGATCCACCACGTCTTCGTCAGGCCCGGAAGACGGCCTAAGCTCGCATGCGGCAGCAGCGAGACGAATGTCGCTGCCTTCCGTTTGATGCTGGCGTTCGCGGATGATGTTCACGAGTTACATGATGGTCAGTGATTCTCGATGTCAGAAGTTCCCATTGCACCGGGCTGACTGGGTCGTGTATAGGATGCTTACATGGTGCATGGTCACTAACACCGGCCATCGGACATTGTCACATTTTTGCCTACGGTTCATACTATGCAATGTGATCGTGCTACGCTACTCTATATATCCCACGCTCAGCTATGATGTATCGCCTAATCACCGATGTATAACACTACCCACCATATGATGATATCCGGACATTGCCTCGTATCGGACAGTACCTACTGCTGACTGCGTGCCTCTGGTGACGTTGACATTGACAACTTTGACCAGCGCGAAGTGCGAAGTGCACAATTGACTGATACGTTCCTCGTTTCTTGATTGTTGATCATGGCAATCAGTGATTGTTCATACCAGTATACATGGGCGCTGTTTCTGCTGTCAATATGGAGCAACGGCCTCGCCTTCGAAGCTTGCACTGACGACTATATCACCGAGCGAACGGGTTTAGCTCACCGGCTTCACGGCCTCTTCTAAGTTCCGAACTCTCTCCTCGTAATCCCACCGGTCGAGCCCGCCGAAATCAATAGACATGGCCCCTGACGCCAAATTCACCTGCAACTCGCAGATGTGGCTCACACGGGCGCGCCAACTGTCAGCACTGGAAATACACACGGGCGAACCGCGGCTTTCAGCAGACGAACCCAAACCAAGCGTGATAGCAGCGAAGATAGGACCACTGACGTTGCCGTGCCGTACATTGCAGCACTCTTCTGGCTCACGAGCCGCACGCACTGGTCCTGGTTCGACTTGGCGTCGTATATCCAGACCGTCTTGCCCGAGTATACCTCCTGCCACCCGTCGTGGTCGACTAGGCGATTCGGCGGCCGCACGCGCTTCGTACCCGCAGGCGGCGCGGGCGCGCGCCGCATATCCACATCGTTCAGAAGCCGCAGCGCGGCCAAGTTGGAGATGCCTGCGAACTTTGCACGTTCAGCCGGTGGTGCGTTGATGACGAAGAATATAGGTGCGGCGTCGTCGCCGTCATCCGCGTCTGCGTCTTCATCTTCCATCGCCGTGTCGCCCTCCGCATCGGTCGAGGATGATGCTGCGCCCTGGGCGGCGGATGAAGCCTCGCCATTCATGTCGGCGTCTGCCTCTGCGCCTTCGGGTGCTGCGTCCGAGGCGAACTCCGATTCTGCATCCTGCAACTTCGCGTAGAAAGCCTGCCAGGCCTCTTCATCGGAATAGTCCGTCCGCAGAAGGATGCCAATCCCTGGAGCATTGTCTGATATGTCATCGGAGGGATCCTCGTCAGTATTGAAGTCTGCATCCTCAAGGCTCTCAGCCGTAAGCGGATTTTGACTGATCTGCGGATAGGAGCCGTCCAAGTTCAATTTTCGTGAGCGATCGACTCTCCCTTCTTTCGAAATGAGTTCAAGGGTGCTCACCGACGCCAGGTACGCCCCCTTTTGCTCAGATGACAGACTCCAGAACAATTCAGCAACTCTCAAACGCCATTTACGCCTTCCTTCGCCTGGAAAACGCGTCTTAACCGCGCCGTAATGTTCCTGTCGGGCGCGATCAGTCTGTCGACAGCCGCGTCGCGACAGGATTCGGATGGCTGCTGACCGCCAAGAAGTGTGCCAGAGAAGGCTCCATGGCTTTGTGCGACGCGCTGATAGCAATGTTCTCGCGGAACCCAGACTAGTGTCGCAGATCGTGAGCAGGCAGAAAGTTTTGAACGCGAAGAAGCCCGCGGACGGACGGAGTGAGTGCAGATAGTGAGAGTCTCAGCAGGGCTCTACGGCCCTTGGCGCTTCCCGCGCGTCTTTCCCGGCGGGTCACATTCCAGGGTCACGAGCCCACACGCCCGTCCGTTTATGGCAGTCGCAGTAGTTTATCACTTTCCGGGGCACCACCTCCATCGAGCATCCCGCTGCATACGCTCTCTTTGCCGACGGTACTGCGTTCTCGCGCTAGGCGGGACAGCGGCACCGCTGGAGACTGTCCGCGTACGCCATGGGGGTGGCGCCACGTACGACGCCTAGCGCGTCTCCTCCGCGTCCAGCACCTTGATTCTCATATTCAACAGCGACGGGGNTAGTGCGGGGGAGCCGTGCCTGCACTGATTCCGCCGGACCGTCTTCTCAATCTCAGATCACGCGGGGCGAGCTGGCCCACTCTCCCATCATTGCGCAGGTTTCGAGGGTGGGNCCCCAGACGCGGTATATAGCCCAACTTTGAGCCAAACGGCTTATCGTGCCTTGCCCACGACCTGCTCAGTCGCCTCTGGAGACTGCTACGATGAGTTCTGGAGTCACCGGTATGTCCTCTTCTCTCGGACTTCCTTCTCGCGACATTCAACCCACCATCATGTCTCAACAGGCAACGACCTTTCCCGCAAACAGTGGGCGTTCGCGTTTTCCTTGGTGACGTCTCTGTTTTTCACATGGGGATTCGCATATGGGGTATGTGGTGAAGAACATCATTCGGACGAAGTTCTCTTCTGACGTTTGCTTCTGTCAGTTGCTCGATGTCCTCAATGCCCACTTCCAAACGATCTTCGACATTGGCAAGACTAAGAGTACGCTCCTGCAATTAGCCTATTTCGTCAGTACGCTTTCCATGTATTTTTGACTACGTGCTTACCTCCCCCTCAAACAGGGGGCGTACCTCGTATATGCGCCCATAGCCAGTCTGTTTGTGAGTCTTACATTCTCGGAGTTTTGATTCCATCGATCTTGACCCGCGTCTACCGCAAGATGGAGAGATATGGGTACAAGGTGAGCTGCGATCACGCTTATGGTCAGGAGAACGTCTGCTTATCCGACGTCGTCAATGACAGAAAGGCATCCACATGGGCCTCACGTTGTATTCGCTCGGTAAGTTCCATGCCAATACCACCCGCGTCCAAGTCTCCCATCACTCACCTGGGATAAGGTGCGATATTCTTTTGGCCTTCTGCCGTATATCGTGCCTACGGCGGCTTTGTGGGGTGCACATTCGTCATCGGTGCGTTCTCATAGAACCCTCTGGTTTCGGCGGCCGGTCCTAAGTGTCCGTATCAGGTTGCGGACTGTCCTGTCTCGAGGTGGCTGCCAATTCTTACATCTCCGTGCTGGGAAGCCCCAAGTATGCTGCGGCACGTTTGAACTTTAGCCAAGGCTTCCAAGGGGTGGCCTCGTTCGCCGGTCCTATGATTGCGTCCAGGTGGTTCTTCCAGGGCAAGAACGCCGAGTCGCTTGACACCGTCCAATGGTGAGCCTCGTCGACTCCAGGCCGATACGTACCGCAGTGACATTGACCGCGCCTGCAGGGTCTATCTCGCTGTCGCCGGCCTCGGCTTAGTGCTCAACATCTTGTTCTAGTATGTGGATTACACCTATACGCTCGATTCCGTGCCTCACTGACGGTTGACAAGCTTCTGCACGCTGCCCGAGATCACGCAGGATGCGCTCGCACAGGAGATGCATGAAGTCGGCTTGACGAATGACAAGGACTCGTTCTGGAAGCAGTACCGCTGCATCTTCGGCTGGGTCGCCCAGACTGCATACGTGGGCGCACAGGTGGCAGTTGCATCGCTTGCGGTCAACTTCCTCGCCGAGCAGGGTGTCGGCATCGACAAGCCGCTGGCGAGTCAACTGTTCTCATACTGCCAAATTACCTTCACCGTCGGCCGGTGAGTTGCATTCCAGTGTGACCTCGAAACAGGCTTCTCACGGAATGCGATGCTGTAGCTTTGTGGGCGTTGTCCTTCTAAACTGGGTCGACCCTGCACTTCTATTAAGCTTCTACGCGATCGCATGTTGTGCCTTCTCGCTTGGTGTCACATACGGTCCAGGGCTATCTGGAGTGGGTTGCTTGTTCGCCCTGTTCTTCTTCGAATCCATCTGTTATCCGGTATGCACTTGACGCCTCTTACAAGTATGAGGATAGAAGATGCTGATGCGCGTCAACTATCAGGTCATCTTCACGCTCGGCACGAAGAACTTGGGCAGACACACCAAGCGAGGCTCCGGCCTGATCGTCATGGTATGTCTGATACCGGACCTGCCGGATGCCATAGAGTTGAGTTCTGACAATCCCTTGCAGGGCGTCGGAGGCGGTGCTTGGTTCCCGCCCGCTGCAGGCCACATCGCCGACACGGACTCGACCGCTCACTCGTATATCGTGCCTTTCGCAGGCTACGTGGCGATGGCCATTTACGCAATGTACGTCATGATGTGTACAGAGGTGTCTCCTCGTTCGGCCACTCACCCGGCGTTTTCGCCAACAGCGGCATCACCATCGACCAAGCACGGAAAGGTGGCTTCCGGTTCCGCACAATCGACGAAATTGCGCAGAAGCGAGCCCAACTCGAACAGGAGAAGAGGGACGGCTCAGACTCCGACATTGACAAGAAGGGAAGCGAGGAGTTCATTGAGTCGGCTTGACGAAACGATTCCAACTTTGCTATTGCATCCACCTTCGACATCTGTTATGATTTCTTGTAGTCTATACCGGCATTTGCTATCCCCCTGGTTAGACGGGCATGTCATTCACGTTGTATTACTACGCATGTAACGAATCCGCCACGCACCAATTTGTCTTCCTTGTCTGCGCCTCCCCGCGCCCACGAAGCCTGATCTTCGGAACGACAATAGCACCGGAAAGGCTCACAGTCCACATTCAATTCCCTTCGCGTCTTCTGACCAACTCTAGTCCGACCACATCGGCCATACCGTTGTTAAGCTTTGACACCCCACACCCGCTCAAGAAGCAGCTGTACTAGTGCCGCAGAGCCCGGCGTTTGCGTTACGCAAGGAACACCCCCTTTGTGGTCAACAGCGAGCGGTCCCTCGATGATGGGCCGACGCTCGACTTCGACCGGGGCCGGTACCGCGGTCGACTCATACGTCCCTGCATGCTGGAAGTGGTGGCGTTTGAGCTCAGCCTGAACTTCAGCGCGGTTGGCACCGGGCGCATAGGCACCTTGGTCATCCCGCCTGTCGACCACGCACATACCGCGCGTCAACTCGCCTGTGCTGTGGTTTGTGCAGACGCCCGGGAGTCAGTTAGTGACTCAATGGCGTGTCATGTATCCGTCCGCAAGAGCCGTACCGTTCTATATCGAACTTTCTCTTCGTGGCCTTCCATCCTGGCTGCAGTGTAGGCAGTGCATCCTCGTGGTCGTCTTTGACTGGCGGGTTCTCGATCGCGCACCACACCGCGGCGATGTCGTGCAGCTCCATTGCGTCTTTGCCAAAGTCGACCATAATTTCCCGCGTACGCTCGAGGAAGGCACTCGTGAAGTGCACGAGGGGTGTCTTCTCTTCCAAGCGTGACGGCGCCGCAGTGGACTTGAAGGCGGGGTCTACGGTAGCTTGATAATACGGGAACGACAGCTCGTGAGGCGTGGTAACGTCGAGTGGTAGGAGAATAAAGCGTTCTAACGGGATGCCGTGTCCGGGGTCACTGGGTGCAAGCAATTCCTTGACCGCGTAGGGATCAGCAAAGAAATTGACTGAAGTAACGTGATAGTTAGACAAATATGCTCTTTAGAATCCGGGTATTGCTCACATTCTGCGACAGGGCTAGTATTCCCGGGTACATCTAACGCGCCCCCCATGCAGACAACTCGGCCGATGCGGGAGCGCACAGTGTCTCGATCCACACGCAGCAATTTGGCCAGATTCGTGAGAGGCCCAAGAGCAAGATATGAGATCGACCTCTCCGGCTCTGACTTGATCAAGTCCAAGGCGACTTCAACACCGGGTCTGTGTGTCAAGAGCAATTGCGGGTGACTGGATGGATGTTCGTCGTCAACATTGAGATCGGGGTGTCGAGTCGTGATATCCCCTAGTCCGTCCCTGCGTCTGAAGTTAGCACATTGAGCTCATACGCTAGGTAGTACTCACCTTCCATGGAAGTATTGTGCGCTATGCAACTCCCCCTCTAATGGGCCGTCTTCACCTAGTGCTAGAATCGTCTTCCTCCTTGGTGCCAGACCAGGGAAGCGCGGTGCATCCTCTGGAAATCGCTCCACGTGCCGCGCGAGTGCCTGATAAGTCTTGAGTATATTGACGCTATCGTATGCAATTTGGTCAAGGGGCAGTTATTGCAGATGCATTCATGTAGACTGACAACGAAGATCTTGCATCCGTGTTTCCTGGCACATGTTTGAGCACCTGCTAACGTGTATAATGGTTGGATATAGACAATACCGAAAGAAATTATGATCGCGAGGACTTCGAGCTTCGGAGAGGCCAGTGCGAGCAACCTAAACAAACATCAGCATGGCTATATGACAGTAGCCACTATATGCGTGTGAACTACACGACTCACAAGGCCAATGTATCGTCCACGCCAGGATCGGTGTCAACTGGATGTTCACGTACATCATATGTTGAGTAATAGAATCCTACAAGATCGTTGAAGGTGCATACTGATCACAGGAATAGGAGACTTGTTGGTAGACATGTTGAGCCTTCTACAGTTGTCGTTCGCCAAGCACGCAAGGAGCTAACGGCTGCAGCAGTGAGGGCGATAGCGAGACACCACTCGCGTTGATCGCGATAAGCAAGTTATGGGAACACGTGAAACGTGCTGGACAAGCTCAAGATGCCAATGAAAGTATAGTGGGTACACGGCCCGGATATATTGCGAACAGCTGAGGTGGGCTACAGCTACATTACTTCAACATATACGCGCACCGGATGTTCTACAATAGGCCACGGATATGCACAACGATAGTGAGCTGTAAAGATTGTTGTTAGCGAGTGTCGAGGGAGATATGCAAGATGATAAGTCAGAGATCTTGGTGGAAATGGTTAGTCTCATAGGGCGAACCCTCTGAAGTAGCAAATATATGTTTGAACATCATTCGAAGTAGGGAAGGAATATGCATCCAATGTGAAGGAGTGATGCTCACCTGGACATGATTCATTGGCGTGGCAAAGTGTGGCGCAACACCCGCTGGTAGACAAGCCATGTTCACCCAGTGGTGACACGGGACGAAGTGCAGTACACTCTGCACAAGCAAGAGGAAACATGCATAGAGCCGCGATCAATCAGTTACAAGCCATGCTCGATACCAGTGTAGCCAGCGTAACCAGGCAAGCAAGTGAGAACCACCAAGTCCGAGAAAGAGACGCGCGCAAGTGACGCGACGCGATAGCGCCCTTATACCCGGGAATAGCCGAAGCTATACAGTACCAGTCACAGTGGCTGTCACAGAGTCGGGCGCGCGTTCTCTGGCTAGGCAAGGACCGCAAAATATAGCGACGAGCTCGACACCGACGCCGACGACGTGAGCAACACCCGCCCGACACCATGGAATCCCTCCGCTACCTCGGCTCGATGGCCGGCCACAAGGGCTGGGTCACTGCGATTGCCACGTCCTCCGAAAACCCCGACATGATCCTCACGGCCTCCCGGGGTATGTGCGCCCGTCCTCGCGCGTAACGATGTTGCTTGACTTATCCGCGGCATCCGTGTAGACAAGACCATCATCGTCTGGCAGCTTACGCGCGACGAGGACCAGTACGGTTACCCCAAGCGCATCCTCCACGGCCACAACCACTTTGTTTCCGATGTTGTCATCTCCTCTGACGGCCAGTTCGCCCTCTCTTCCTCCTGGGATCACACCCTCCGCCTCTGGGACCTCAACACTGGTCTCACCACCCGCCGCTTTGTTGGCCACACCTCGGACGTCCTCTCTGTCAGCTTCTCGGCGGACAACAGGCAGATCGTCTCTGGTTCCCGTGACCGCACGATTAAGCTCTGGAACACCCTTGGCGAGTGCAAGTACGACATCAAGGATGATGGCCACACTGAGTGGTATGTGCAAACGCGTTGTTTCTCTCTGTGTGGCAGAGCTTGAATTGGCTCCGTCAGGGTATCGTGCGTCCGCTTCAGCCCTAACGTCATGAACCCCGTCATTGTCTCCTGCGGTTGGGACAAGGTTGTCAAGGTGTGTACAATTTCCGTCGATGTCAACCTCTATCCTTTTTTTCTTTTTCGGTATGATGTTAGAATATATATTTGCTACTTCAGAGGGTCGCGGCCCGATGAGACCAAACAAAATCACCAAGATCTCTGACCTTCTCATTCTCAACCCGAACCTATGTTTTGAGGAGTTTCTAACTCATTTTTTCTTGCTTAGGTCTGGGAGCTCTCGAAGTTCAAGCTCAAGACCAACCACTACGGCCACACCGGCTACATCAACACTGTCTCTGTCTCCCCCGATGGTTCGCTCGCGGCCTCCGGTGGCAAGGACGGCATCACCATGCTCTGGGACCTCAACGAGGGCAAGCACCTCTACTCGCTCGAGGCCGGCGACATCGTCAACGCCCTCGTCTTCTCCCCCAACCGCTACTGGCTCTGCGCCGCCACCGCGTCTTGCATCAAGATCTTCGACCTTGAGAGCAAGTACGTGCTGTTCTCTGTCTTGCTCGTGATTTACCGAAATTGACCGCCCGCTAATAGGTCGATCGTTGACGAGCTCAAGCCCGACTTCGCCCAGAGCTCGAAGGCGCGTGAGCCCGAGTGTGTGTCGATCGCCTGGTCCGCGGACGGCCAGACCCTCTTCGGTGGCTTCACGGACGACCTCGTCCGCGTCTGGACCGTTGTGTCATAAACCGCACGACGCTCCTCCGCTTTTTATTGATGCACATAGCACATCTCGTTGGCACACTGTCAAAAGTGCACGGCGCACTGTACTAGGTAGCGGGCGGCGGCGGCGACGGCAGCGAGAGGTGGCTTTCTGTGTACGCTCGTCGGGATGTGTGTTTTCTTCGCGCTTTACTGCATGTAGCTCAAAATCTAAGCTTTGCTTTGCACACGCCGCCGAGGATATACTGCTGTCATGACGTGCGTTGAGTGACTGTTGAAACCCCTGCGTTTCGAGGTAGGACAGAAAGCTATAACATCCTAGCACTGCACGCATACATCCCGGGACCTTGGTAAGTGGGCCGATCGTACAGACTACGTAGTTAACCGAGGGCACCCACAGACGCAAAGTCGACTGGCATACATAGTCTATGTTGCAATGCAGATCTGGCGGAGACGTCCATGACGTCGAGTCTCGATGTGGTTCTTGAGCACTCTAGGATGTCCAATGCTCACTTGTGCGCATGCGACGTGAGCCAAGTGCCGCCTCCAAGTACTCCAACCTGCATCGGTAACAGGCTTGAAGGCTCCGAGTCGCTACCTCCCATTCATGGAGCAAACTATGACACTGAGCGCTAGCAGTAAGCCCTCAGCACTCGACAATACTTCATACCACGGCTCCATGCAAGGGCTGAGTCGGCTGAAGCTGACGCCATGGACTATAAGTACGATCCATTGGCATCCGAATGCTCTGGTATACACGGTTTCACAAACGTCCAAGCCGGCGGGTACGCACCACTCCTACCGAACGTTGCGAAAAGTAGCCTCCAAGTCACAGTTACCGCATGCATGTAGTTCACCCTTCTCAAGTCCATGGCCGCAACGCGTCCTCGCCCAGCCGCTTCCGCACCAAATCCTCGCTCATCGCCCACAGCCGCGCCCCCAAGTCCGCGTCCTGCGCCATTGCGCTCTCCCCGCCGTCCCGCCCAGGTGCGACGACGTACGCGCCCTGCCACCTCCCCCCGTTCCCCTCCTCGCCGTCCCAGTCCACATCGAGCTCGGGCGCAGTCGCCGCCCAGAGCGTGCTGCTCGCCGTGGCG
>JAPEVG010000288.1:0-45985 GCA_029747595.1 Trametes cubensis | reverse complement strand
CAACTCCTACTCCGGTACTCCTTGTCCTACTCCGGTACTCCTACTCCGTGTCCAACTCCTACTCCTACTCCTTGTCCTACTCCTACTCCTACTCCTTGTCCTACTCCTACTCCTACTCCTTGTCCTACTCCTACTCCTTGTCCGAAATTGAGGACATCCTAGAAGGTCCTCAGGCGCGTTGCCAATAGCTTCGCCAAAGTCCTCCCTCCTGCTGTGCTTCCGTCCGGACTTGTTCCTACCTTCGGACTTCCGAACTCCGGACTTGCGTACTCCTAACTCCAGACCTCCGGAGTTCAGGAATCCCGAAGTCCAACCTCCTTAGCTCCGGACTTACACCAGCACGTTCCTAACAATGTCGCGAAAGGACTCACCGCTGTGTTCAACGACATACTGGAACACGGCGCCATTGAGGGGAGCACCTTCGCGGAGGGCTGGATATGCCCGATCTACAAGAAAAAGGACACCAGGGAAATAATCAACTATAGGCCCATAACCTTACTAAACGCAGACTACAAACTGCTCACCAGAACGCTTGCCATGAGGCTTGCGGCATGTGCAGACGAGGTCATCCACCCAGACCAGGCTGGATTCGTTCCCGGTAGGTCGATATACAGCCACATCAAGCTAGCAGCCCTGATGATGGAATACGCCGAAGCGGAGGAGGTAAACGGACTGATAGTAGCCCTCGATCAGGACAAAGCATATGACAGAATTGATCACACGTACCTCTACGCGGCACTAAAGCACGCGAATTTCCCCGAGAATTTCATCAGAGGGGTACGCAACCTATACGCAAGGGCAGAGAGCTGCGTAATCGTAAATGGGATGAAGAGCTCTCTCTTCCGAATCTGGAGAGGCGTGAGACAGGGAGACCCGCTGTCGTGCCTACTCTTCAACATTGCGATTGAACCACTAGCCGCGGCGCTGCGGAAATCCACCATCCGGGGAATCACTGTCCCTGGCGTCGACGAGAGACTCATAGCCAAGCTCTTCGCGGACGACACCACCGCCTACCTGAGCGAGACGGACGACTATGGAGAGCTTGTAAGGATCACGGGCAACTGGTGCAAGGGATCGAGGGCCAAATTCAACAGTGAGAAAACGGAGATAATACCGATTGGAACAAGGGAGTTCCGTGAGCGAGTCGCAAGCACCAGAAGACTGGCTGAACATGGGGTTGAACTACCGGAAGGCGTCAAAATTGCGAAGGACGGAGAACCTGTCCGAATCCTGGGGGCATGGCTGGGAAACAAAGTGACGAACTCGTCCTCATGGAACCGGATACTTGCGATGGTAGAGAAGCACCTGGGCCGCTGGGCACTAGCAAGGCCGGCGCTGGTAGGAAAAAAACTCGTAGTCAACATGGAGGCGGGGGGGNAGAACCCAATTCCTCGCCAAAGCACAAGGAATGCCCAAGGACGTAGTGAGAAAGCTGGAAAAGATAATCAGCGGTTTCATATGGGGCGTGGGTGCGCGACCGACCATAGCGAGAAGCACCCTCCACAAGCCGGTGAAGGAAGGTGGGCTGGGGCTGCTGGATATCGAGGCGAGGAATGAGGCCATAGACCTCATGTGGCTGAAGGAGTATCTGAACCTCTCAAGCAGCCGAGAGACGTGGACGTACCTGGCAGACGTGCTGCTAGCGAAAGCAGCCGCAGCATTGGCCAAGAGCGTGGACGACGACGCAAAGATGAACGCGTATCTTCAAAACTGGGACGTTAGCACGAGAGAAGCGGCCGGCCTCCCGGAAGACCTGAAGAGAATGGTGAAGGTGGCTAAGAAGTACCGAGCAGGCCCCGACGCACCGAACCCGTCTGAGGCAGCAAGGATGCTCATGCCGATATGGTACCACTGTGGCGCAGAAGACCGTCCCTACGGCCCCAACTCGAAATCCGGGAAGTGCCTACGCGACAAACATGGTGTAAGGACAGTTGCCGACTGCATGAGAGTGGCCGTGCGTGCGGCTGAGCTGGACGGCCGGCATCGGAAGAGCGCAGAATGCAAGTGCGTCCCGTGCACTGAGGACCGAATCGACCGAGGGTGCGACAACCCAGCCAGGTGCGCAACTGCGGCCGCAAAAATGCTAGAGTCAATACGGCCCAAGTGGAACCCTGCGAGGAAAGCAGTAGGGGACAATCTGTCTGTCACACGTTCTGGGAGAGAAAGGAACAGGGTGGCGCTGGTGGACAACGAGAGGGTTGTCTTTAACCCGAGTGTCTCTCAGGATGCCCCGCTCGCGATGGTGTTCCGAGTCTTCAGGAGGAACACGGGGCAGGCGAAAGCAGCAGTACGACCGCCCAAACCCTACCAAGTCGAGGAGGAGGAGATAGAGGTGTACAGTGACTTACAAAACTATTGCCATGTTTCGCACTTTTTGAATGGGAAGGCTGTATCTCCACCATTTCTGACTCAATGACCATGATTCAACCACCAATAGAAAGGTGTGCATCGTGGCTTTCCCACGGCATGCCAATCACGTGATTTGGAGCTCTGGAAGCGGAGATCTGTACACTGATGGGTCCTGTACCCGGAATGGGAAAGAAGATGCGAGAGCGGGCAGCGGAATGTGGATAGGCGCTAATGACCCACGGAACAGAGCCGCGAGAGTCCCACACAACAACCAAACAAACCAGACCGGAGAACTGTACGCAGTACTGCTGGCGCACGAGGCGGCGCCTCCCTTCGCTCCTCTGCACATAGTCACGGACTCGAAGTATGTCGTAAGGGGACTCACCTGTTGGCTGGAGGACTGGGAGAGGCGAGGCTGGATAGGGATCGAGAATGCCGATGTCATAAGAGAAATAGTCGCGGCGCTGAGATCAAGGAGCGCACAAACAACATTCCGATGGGTCAAGGGGCACTCGGGGGTGGAGGGTAATGAGAGGGCCGACAGGCTCGCCGCGGAGGGAGCGGAGCTGGACAGGCCGTACCTACCAAATAGGACCCCCACATGCACAGAATACCTCAAAGACGGAGCGGAACTCTGCACTCTCACCCAGAAGCTGGCATACAAGGGCATCCGAATTGCCAAAGGAGGGAAGGAGCCTCTGACGACGAAGACGGCGGAGCGACTGGCCCGAGTGACCAGGGCGGTGGAGAGCCATGACGGGAGCCTCAATAGCGTGGAAGCGCTGTGGGGGGCAATCCAAGGAGAAGCAATAGACAAGAAGCCGCGAGACTTCATATGGAAAGCTCTTCATGGCGGACACAGAGTAGGAAGCTTTTGGAGAAATATACCGGGATGCGAAGGGAGGGCGAAGTGTAGTAAATGCAACACGACAGAGACGATGTGGCACATACTTGGAGAGTGTGGGGCTACTGGAGGAGCACATCTGTGGGGGATAGCGAAACGTTTCCTCCAGAATAGAGACATAGTAATCCCCGACAGACCGACCGCGGAGCTACAGCTCGGGATGCCGCTGTGCGAGGTGAAGGACGAGGAAGACAACCTGAGGATCGGTGAAACGAGGCTTCTCCGGATAATTACCACGGAGACCACATACCTAGTGTGGAAGGTTAGATGTGAGAGAGTAATCGAGTGGGAAGGCGACCCGGGGAGGGAGCACTCCCCGGCGGACCTGACAAGGCGGTGGTACGCCGCAATCAATGCGAGACTGGATCTGGACATGAAGAAGACGAGCAAGAGACTGGCCGGGAGGAAGGCGGCCCCCGTGCAACGGGTGCTTGCGACCTGGACTGGATCCCTAGAGAATCAGAACGACCTACCAGAGGACTGGACAGGGTCAGCAGGGGTTTTAGTGGGTAGGCCGGACATGAGGCCAAATGGCTAGTGCCCGGGAGTCCCACACTGGGGCACATGTGCCTGCGTGCGTAAATGCATTTCCCCTGGGCGGTGGGGGCTACGGCCCTTTCGCCTGTGATCGGCGGGAAGACAACGCGTCGCGCCCGCCGAACGCCGCAANAAAAAAAAAAAAAAAGATTGAGATCTGAGATCTCAATATCGGGAGATGCCGAAGAGCGTCTATCGTGGGTTCTCTGCACGCAAGCAGGACTCCACTGCCCACTGCCAAAGTCTCTTGTTCCCAACTTGTTCCGGTCCAATGCCAGCCTACTCTTAGTTGCCATTCTTGCGCTAGTGCTTATTGAAACGTCTTCAGCTAACCCCTGCGCTCCCACTCGCGCTCGACATGCCACTCAAGTTGAACGGATACAGTGCACACATATGCTGCAACGGGAAGGAGATGGATATGTACGGCGTGCAGCGGCCAGACGCGAAGACCGTCTCGTGTTGGATAGCTAGCAAGGAGGGAAAGGTCAGACTCGACTATATCAGAGTGCTCCTCACATGGCTATACAGGTCGAGGGAGGGGTGCTGTACTCGGGATGATTGACCAACATAGGTTCCTGGCAGTCTTTCACCGTTCATTGGGCGGACGAAACCGGCGAAACGGTCATGGGGGTCGAAACGTTCATGGACGGCCGTCTTGTAGACGACGACGCTCATGATAAACGGCGTGAAGGGGAATGTTTGGGGTTTTATGTGACGGGCCAGCAGATGCGACCATTCATCTTCTCTTCGTTGAATCTCACCGGTCAGTTCCATTGAGACAAGGTGGCTCATGTGATGGCTAATTGACCGCTGAATGGATACACAGACTCAGATAACGACGAACATGCAACCCAGACTGTCCCTTCTGAACTCGGTACCATACGAGTTGTCATGACACGGGTGCAGGAATACAGAGACTCGGACGAAGTCTTCGTCGCCCCAGCAGTCTCAGCGATAGGGTCAATCGACGAAAGGAGCAAGAAAGCTGGTAGCCATGCGGTATCGTAAGTAGGCACCTGTATAGGACGCGGTCTAGCACTCACTGGACATGATACACAGAATGGGAGATATCAAGGAGATTGAGGCTCTGAACATTACCAAGGTTCATACGATTGGCGAAGAGGAAGAGCCGTTTGCGACGTTTATATTCCGTTATAGGCCGCTGGGTACGTGTGTCCCACGGTAAGTCCTCACTTGCTTCACTCAAGCCGTTCACAGCGCATCTCCAAGCGAACAACATCGTGCCCTTGCCCCCGCGATCGTCCACCAAACGGCCGGCGGACACTCGAGAAGCCACCGCTGCATCTGGGCCGAGTAACCGAAAGCACCGCCGGACGAACGAATATGTCAAGAAAGAGGAAGAAAGTGACGGGGAGGAGGATGAACTCCTTCTCGAAGTGGGTATCGGCAGCCCTTTTTCCGCAGGTCTTGTAATGCTAATGTGACTCGTGGCGAAGATCCAAGACCAACTCACCAAGCTTCAGAGACGTCTCGAAGAGGCGCGGGCAGCTCGAAGAGCTAGGGCCGTAAAGCGCGACCCGTCCCCCATCCATGTCCCGGTTTCGTCCAGCGACGAGGTCATTGACCTCACGAGTGATTGACCATGTCCGACTTATGCCAATCTCGACAAGGTGATCTGCGCGTCCGCTACTCGCATTCCCATGCCATTGATTTGCACCTCATGACTAAACTGTCTATGTGTCAACGCTAGTGCTGAGATCTTACACCCTGTCTTCTTGATATGTGCCGTACTGACCGTTGTTGTAATGATATCTGAAATGGCGTATCAGGAGCATCCTCTCTCAAACCAGTCTGGCTTGAGACCAACTTGAGACTGAGGGCGGCTTGCGCTATGATGTTCATTCTGAATTCTTCTAGGACTGAGTTTCGATATCCGCCCGCCTAGCTCAATCGGATAGAGCGTCAGACTCTTACGAGGGCGGTGTGTTTTCCGTTCTCTTCCAGGGCTATCTGAAGGCTGCGAGTTCGACCCTCGCGGTGGGCTATGAGGAACACTTCAAGGTATTCTTTTTCGTCTGTATGCTGCTCACAGCGCCCCCAAGAAGCTTTTTACATACCCCGCGGCCTCCGGACCTCCAAAGAGATCTGCCGATCGATTTTGATCGAGTCAGATCGACCCATCTCGACGATCGAGATTCACTGGAAATGCCCATGCTGGTTGACACAAGCACAATTGAACGTGAACTGCCGTGACTGTGGCTCTCAGTCGTACTTCAGGTGTGTGTCGCAGGATACCGCGAGAAGGGGCTAGCAAATTCATCCATCCACTTCTTCCTACCGAGGTGTCTCCTTCAACAAGGTGAGCACTCATTCACATCGCCGGATCAGTCTCACAGAATCTCAAGTCACCACAATAACGGGCCCGTCGCCCGGGCTTCCTTTCAGGTCTGCAGGCGTGTGCACCTGGTAGATGCCAAGTACGCAAAGCCCACGAAATATATTGGTGTTCGCCGCCCATAAGTGGGGGAGGCTGTTCGTATGGTTCTGACAGTGCAGAGTGAGTCAGCCAAGCATCGGATTGTTCAGCTGAGCTAACGAGAGCGCGTCGGAAGTCCGAGGGGACATTTTGACACTTCAAACTAGGAATGCGGACGTCAATGTGAATATGGATGTCAGCACCGCCGCGTTCGCACTCTGCCGCGTTGCCGTAAATTCAAAATGAACGTAGCTAGCGCTCAGAGACAACGCTGGCCAAGCTAAATGCGAAGGTGCGAGGTGATGCGCTCGAGCCTCGGGGTGGGCAAGCCGTGAACTTCGATGAATCCCGAGGTTCCACTGGAAGTGAACGCGAAAACTTGTAGGCGTCGGTCTCAGAAACGGTGCGTCGCATCATTTGGGCGGAGAGTCATGTAGGTGCGATGGACCGGAATCGGTTTCAGTGACACCAGCGTACCACCGCAAGGTTACGGCACCTTGAGCGAAACCGACGGTGCCAAGGTGTTGGCAACGATGCCGGATGTCCATGGGATGTCTGCAATGTATGACTTCGGCGAAGAGGCTTACATCGAGACGACAATACGCGTCGCTTGTCCACGACAAGCAGCGTTGTGACCACATCTTGGCAGTCGAAAGGGCGGCGTCTTGGCTAGAGAAGACGAGCGCGACTGTGACTGGTGTCGACGCTTCGAAAGAGAATAAAAGGCTCGAGACGACGCACCGAACCAGCATCCTTCAGCCCTCCAGCCCTCCAGCACTCGGCAGTCGAACCCTTCAGCCTAAGTACGTTTCCTGTCGTGTTTGATAGTCGACCCACTCACCGTATTCTGCAGTCTAGCCATGCAGTTCAGCCTCGCATCCATCGCTACCCTCGCCGCCGTCATCGGTGCAGCCCTCCCCTCCGCGCTCGCCACCGCCTGCTACAATGCCGGCGGATGCCAGCAGTGCGAGACCGAGACGAGCATGTACGACGCCCGCCAGTCGTTCTGCGGGAGCAACGACTGGAAGGGGAGCACTTCCGTCGGCTGGGGCTGGGGCCGCGTCACGCTCGACGGCTCGTTCGCAACCTCGCAGCAATGCTTCGACGGCTTCAACAGCATCATTCAGACCTGCTACGGCAAGAAGGACGGCGGAATCTACACGTACGAGTACAATGGCCACAACGCGCGCCTCGACGTGAACTTCTGCAACTGCGAGTAGATGGGGCCATCAGCGCTATCCGAGAAGGTTGCGAATACGGATATGTCGGTTGGAGTACGGCCTGAGAATGGGGTGTCTGGAGACAGGGGTGCTATTGTGATATGCGTTGATATGTAGTAGGGCGTTCAACCGCCTGCAATTGATTGTGGTCCCGACATTCTATCCGCTATGGCTTTTGGCGCAAGCGCACACGGCCCGTGAAGTATCTGCAATGTCAGAGATATCGAAGTGGGCAGAGTAAGAAGTACAACTGTGCTTATGGTGGAAGTTATCGGATGCCGAGTGCTGGTTTCGAATCGCGGAGGGCGTTGTTATATATGTTTGATGTTGTGCGAAGAATTGATGGCCGTGTCGTCTACGTTGGCTGACTTCGCTGCCTTTGATCCTAGAGGTACTAGCTGCTAACCGGCACTAGCACCTCTTTTTGCCGGGACGAGAACCTTGCGGATGTCTCTTTCAAATTCGACCTTGAATATGGCCTAAACAGTATCGCGCTTCTCAGCGCCCCCTTGGGTCTTCACCGTAACGTCGCCACTAGAATACTTCGACGCCTTCAACAGCAGCATCATGCGAACTGGAACCGGACGACTCGGAAGGTGTAGGGGTTTGAGCGTCCGCAGATACTGGAGCCGAAGTTTTATCTCGAACTCTGCAACTATGAGAGGATGAGATGGAGGAATATACTCAACGCTGTCAAGAGAGAGCGATGAGGGCCCGTTTCAACAACTTTTGGCAGGCTCAGTTAGCCGCCGTCGGCGGTCACTCGGCGCCTTTTAGGCGCCTAAAACATAGGACGCCTACGGTTCAAGTCTGTTCAAGTTGACCGGGATGTTGCCATTCAAATTTCGTGGGTCGTTCTCTATCGCATTCATCTGTCATCTCAAGATACTCGAATCTCTCAGAGAACACGAATCTGAGGAATACGAAGATGTATTCCAGATAACACCTACTCACAGTGATTCGTCCATTCTGTACACACTATTGGTGGCGGTCCTACTATCGCCCGCCTAGCTCAATCGGATAGAGCGTCAGACTCTTACGAGGGCGGGATCCCATTCCACCCTCTTCCAGGGCTATCTGAAGGCTGCGAGTTCCACCCTCGCGGTGGGCTACGAGGAAACCCTCCAGGCATACTTTTTTCTGCCCATGTCCCGCGCACATTTAACTTTTTGCCTCGGAGGTTTTCCGCTGGGTCCATCCGCCGATCGTTCCTGATCGATTCGTCTCCACGATCGGGATCTAAGTGCTCGAAGCGCCCACATCGTGGAACTCGCGCCACTGTTTCACAATGAGCTTAAGGTAAGCATGTTTGGCCACTCGACCAAGCTGAGAGGTGTTTGCTCACTTTTGGTCGTGAGGACAAGGTCGACCATGACTCCTACACCGAACGCTCCGCGAGGGCATAAGAGGCTCAGCTCGATGCACCGTACCTTCATTTCCCAGTCCTACACTCTCCTGGGCTGAGCACTCGACAGTCGAGCTACACCACCATTCTACCGTATCAGTACGTTCGCTCGTCTGGCTTAGTGCCGGTGGTCTATGAAGCTTACCAAGTATGATAGATTACCGCCAAGCACTTGCACCGAGCGTCCATCGTTGCGCTCGCCGTCATCGCCGGTGCAGCCTTTCCTACTGCACAGTGCAGTCGCTACCGCCTGCTACAACGCCGGCGGATTCCAGCAGTGCGAGACCGAGACGAGCATGTAACTCCCGCCAGTCTTCTGTGGCAACAACGACTGGCAGAGCAGCACGTCCATCGGTTGGGGCTGGGGCCGCGTTACGCTCGACGACTCGTTCGCCACCTCCCAGGAGTGCTTCGATGGCTTCAACAGCATTATCCAGACTTGCTACGGTTATAAGGACGGCGGGATTTACACGTACGATTACGATGGCTATGACGCGCGCCTTGACGTCAACTTCTGCGACTGCGAGTGACTCGGATCACGGCCGTCTGTGTCACCGGGGAGATCGAACACAGAAGCTTGGCTAGGCGGACGGGTTGGCGAGGTTGGGGCGAGGATCATTGTTGTGAAATGAATCAATATGTAGCAGCGCGTTCAACCGCCCGTGAATAGCTTAGGTTGCGCGACTTCTGTGTCTTCGCGTGAGATTGGATGGACTCTTCATGCGAATGGTCTCGAGAAGCTTGAGTACATACCTGGAGACCAGTGTCGTGATCAATACCGCCTTACACTTGTCAGATAAACTGTGGGCCGGGAGGAATCAGCGCCGCCCGCGTGACCACCGTGTGATGCTACTCATAGGCTACTAGTAACCCAACTTACACATGCGATGAACACTAGCATTCTTGATGCTACACGGTTTTGCACGGTTCGCGAACATGGGGCACTCGATGCGATGATGCGGCACAGGGATCGGTGCTTCGTGCGAGCATCCTGTGCGATGTCTTTCACGGGCGCAGGTCAGAAACGGTGGCCCCCACGAGCGTCTACGTGGCTGTGGGCGCATGTATACGGGCGCACGTCAGGAATCGATCGAGACAAGGAGCGGTGCTATGCCGCCTTAGTAGCCGAGGGGATTACGGAGGCGCGTGCAAGTGTCTGAGTAGGTACGTCGCGCGCCCAGCGATCTTTCGAAACTGCTCAAGCACGGCAACGACGAGGGGTAGTCTCAGCGCTGGCCGAGTCGTCCGATTCTGTGAGACTATGCAGGTACTTGGGACATATAAAAGCAAAGGACACTTACCGTGCTCCACACTCAGCCAACCCAGAACATACAGAACTCGCGCATACCCACCCCCCAAGTTCACCTACACATCACATGTGAGTACTCCATTGTCAACGCCTAAAGGGGCACTGCCTCACCTATGACCAAAGTCGCGAGTCCGCCATGCAGTTCAAGCTCTTCACCCTTGCCGCGCTTTCGACCGTCTTCTCCCTGGCGCCGTCGGCCACACTAGCCGATTCGATGTCCTGCTACTCTGTCGGCGGCTGTCAACACTGTGTCGATCGAAACGGGATGCAGGACGCCCGACAGCTCTTCTGCGGCACCCAGAACTGGCGTAACGCCAATCTCGGGTTCGAACTCGAAGGCGGCCTAGGCAGCATGTCGCTCCTGGGCGCGGCTTTCACCTCTTCGCAGCAATGCTTCGACGCGTTCGACACGATTATGCAGTGCTACGGGACGAGGGACGGAGGGATTTACTCGTTCTCTAACAACGGCGTCGCCGCGACGTTCAACCTCGACTTCTGTAATTGCGAGTAAAGCTCGGGAGGAGACTAGCCCAGTGCGGCTGGGAACACGGACGACCGTTTATACTCTGCAGTGTCTGGAGCATTAGCTTGAACAATGTATAAGAACGATGTCTGAACAGCGAGACCCAGTCTAGCACGATGAGTGTCATGAACGTGAACTTACCGATCTGAGTATATACTAGGATACCAATCCCCAGGAGTTGCCGCCCTTTCTCAGCGTCGATCTTGACTGTAGAGACATCTTCAGTTTGTGTATCTGCTCAGGCTACTCTGGCGGGTCGAGAGCAAACTGTGCCCGGTGACGGCGTTTATACTGGCAACCTCTGTATCTTGAGCACCACCAGTAATACTCAGAAGGGTGGAAAGTGCTTCGACCTTCTTGACACCTGGCGTGGCATTGTTGCCTTCGAGTGTCGTTTTGCCGTATTTGCATTGGGCAATAGCCACAGTGAGTATCGCGAGCCATTTCGATGGTCATTGGGCTGGTGACAGTATTCTTTCGGATATAGGAGAGATGGGGGTGGACGTACAACTATGTATGCAAGCTGACCCGTAGCCATCGAGGCGATGACGATCAATAGTATGTACCACATTCGCTGAATCTGGATGATAACCGTTGGTATAAGTGGATTAGAGACGGAGATCGAATGGGTTTAAGTATAGTCACTGATCCGGTGCGGCAGAACGCCGTGCCCTTCACCGGCACGCACTCCCCGCTTTGTCTGTTGCAACTTGCAGGCTACTACTGTATTGCTCTCTCGGAACATCAAGCTTCTTTGTCCTGCACATCCGCTCCATCCGACTGGAGAAAGCCCTATATCTGACTCCTCTGACAATATCACTCATATACTTTGTACGCCCAAACGAGCTGTGTCGCGCTACTTTCCGTCAAACCGTTGTCGTCCAAGTGCTATTCCTCGTCGCGTGCATTGGCCCCCATGCCTCTCAACCTCAATGGATATACCGCACATATCAGCAGCGACAGCGAAGAGCTGGAGGCTTATGGCATACAACATGAAGATGACAAGAAGGTGACTTGCTGGATAGCTAGTGAGGAAGGAAAAGTAGCACTTAATAGCTTGCCACTGTATCTGGTGCTCTGCTAACCTCTCGCATGCCAGTCATTTGTTATCCATTACAGCGACGGTTCCGCCTCCACCAATTTCAGTGTGGGTATCTACGTGGATGGGCGCTTTGTGAGACGCATGGCCGTCAGGCGCGGACAACGCTCTGGCGATTGCGAAGGCTTGTTATTAGACTCGGAGTCTCTGGATGAAGTTCGGTGGTTCAAGTTCGCGCCATTGGTCCTTACAGGTGACTACTTCATGTGCAAGTTCTTACATCCTCCATTCCATTGATCAATATTGCCACCATCAGATGATGATAGACTGTTGAACGCCGGAAAATATGAAAACCTCGGTACCATCCAAGTTACATTCACTCGAGTTTAGGAATACGTTCGTTCAGTAAAACCATACACACCTCCAAAGGTAGCAGAAATCGGTGTTGTTCACGAGAAGAGCAAGAAGGCTGGTGTCCATGCAGTAAGGTGAGGACACTTGTATCTTTTTATGGCCGGTCTTTGATGATTCAGTACACTACGATAGCTTTGGCGAACCCGTCAAAGCCGCGGGCACACGTCTATATACCACTATCGGAGAGGAGAAGGCACCCTTCGCGACGTTCATATTTCGCTATAGGCCCTTGGGTATGTTTCTTGCCTCTTCGTCGGCCCACAGGCTTCATGCCATTCGTAGAACTCCTACGAGCCAACGGCATCACGCCGTTGCCCCCGAGACCTGAGGGGAGAAAGAAACGTTCCTCTGACGCTGACGCCCACAACACTTCGAACGACGCCGGCCCAAGCAGTAACAAACGGCAGCGAGTGGACGATGCCGCTACCCAGTCTGTCAAACCGGAGCCAGAGGAGGAAGACGAAGACGACGATGCAGACGAGGTTACGTTCCTGAGGGTACGTGCCGGTATACCTCGTCGCATGCTTCGTGGAGTTGAGATCCTCGACCGAATGCTAGGAACAAATGGTTATGCTCCAGCAACGCCTTGCCGAGGCGGAGGCTTCTCAACAGGCTCGTGTGAGGGTCAAGCGCGAGGTGTCCCCCATCCGTGTCCCGTCCTCGTACAGCCACGAGGTCATCGACCTCACTTAGGCTATACCTGCTTCGCGCACCTGGCCGTCTTCGCTTCCGACATTGCAGTGCAAATGTTATGCGCGTGGTTTCCTGCGATATTCTGTTTGCTATCATTGACTTTTTCCTTGGTCCTGCATTTCTCACCTTTACTCCCATCTACACTACAACAATCCATAGCCTACCCGTATTCATGCTTAAGAGTACACGGCTGTCGAGCTACGGTCGGCCCAGCTTATGTACGTATACCTACCACCATAACGATTGTGTAGCTCCGCGTGTCGCTGTTGGCCAATGAATGGCTTCGGCTGGTGCAGCTCGTTCCTCCGGCGAACAGGCGTGGAGTATATGCGCAGGTATTATGACAATCTGCCCCCGCCCCCCTTCATTGACCGGTTCTGGGCTCACCGCGTTCATCCTCATCGCGGGAATCCACGAAGGGAGCAAAGTGATCTACGCGGCGGTGATCACATTTGGGTCTGCCGCGCCAAGCCACGTATACACGCTTAATTATAAGACAGATATAGGCGGCATGAACCAGTGATTCGTCGACGGGCTCTTTTTCTTGTCTACCCGGATGTCGAAGTGATTTGGGTTTGAGCCAGGATAGCGGATAGCCTGCCACTACGATATCAGCCTCTGCAAGACCCAGCCCAAGATCGTGTTGTGACGCACCGTCCAGACCCGGTTGTCTGCGATGACCTTCTCAATCGTCGGCTGCTGCAGCATGATCAACCGGACTTCCTTCCTGGACAGCGGCGGATGTGGTGCTTGTGTGGAGTGCACGTCGCCCACGTCGATGATCGTGTGCAAGCGCTTGGCTTCTACGAGCATGTCCGCAAACGCGAGCTGCGCAGGGCCAAGTCAGATCAAGCCTCCCGCTATATCTGGATCGAACGGATGTCACTCACCACGTCTTTGTCGGGGATGCTCAGCACGACGCGTTCGAGCTCGGTGCACTTGCGGAGGATCCTTGTCACGTTTTCTCTGGTGAGGGCGCAGTTGAGGAGCGCGAGGTGCGTGAGGGTCGCGTGGTGCGCATCGACGACGTCCCGGATGAAGACGTCGCTACTCGTCGCGCGGTCCGTGACCCGGAGGGTGAGCGACTTGAGCGGGCACGACCACGTTCGCGTCAGGTCGATCATTTTCGTCCAGAATGCTGGCATTGAGGGCTGGTGGGTTGGCGGACATTGGGAGTCTAGTGCGAGATGCCGCAGGCGGGGAAGCGGGGTGACGTGCACGGGTAATGGGCGCGAGTTCTCCTGCTGGGCGGTGAGCAAGGTGGCGACGCAAGCGGACGTGGGTTGAGCAAGGCTTACGTATGAAGAGAATGCGAGGCTCTCTAACCGAGGGACATGGGATACTAGTCGAAGGATTGCCCCTTGGTCAATTTTTGCACAACTCAGTATGTGGAGACGCGTCAAATGAGGCAGCCTGGGCAGGATGGCCTCGAGAATATCGGTATTCAGAGATAGGATGCCCTGTGTGATGCGGAAACATGTAAGTTACGCGGCTGCGCTTACAATCCCAAGGAGACGCACGTATAAGCTCAATGATGTGAGGCTGGGCTGCAGTACGTCTATCCACCTGGGGAGCGCGTCCACAACGTTCCACGAGCCACCGTCGATGGTCAGCTCGCGCAGGGAAGTGATTTGCACGAGCTGAGTGCACTGATCGGTCGTGAGGTTGCCGATAAAGCGCAGTTGCTCTAAACTCTCTTTGCGCTGTAAAGACAGCAAAAAGGAGGGCATTACGTCGAGGGTGCACGTGAACGACCCGAGGTTGCGGCATAACGAGATTGTGCGTGCGCAGTCACGTAGGAATTGAGGTTGTGGTGTGGATTTCACGGTGGGTATAGCGCGAATATCTATGTGATTGGCAGACATGAATGGCGGACTACAGGAGACGATCTGGGTTGCGAACCTATGTGTCTAACATGCGAGGCCAGGTTTGGGTGCTCCAGAACAGTAGTAAAGGGCGAGATGACCTGGCAGAATATCTGTCAAGCTGGGGCTGAGATACGACATTTGTTTGGAAGCCGTACGGTGGGATACCGCTTCGCTTGATTGAGGCCAAAGGCGAGTGTTCGGTAGATTCGGGGTATTGCTGCCGCGAGAAACGACCTGCTGACGAGCGAGACAGAGACCAAGTCATTACCGGAGAGGTATGTGAATATAATTTCTAGACAGTCGAAGTTAAGATTGTCGGCGGAGACCATGGTCAGGAGCAAGATGCGAATGGGCTGCAGCTGAGAGGACCAGAGGCTATGGTGGCGGAAGACAATGGATAGACGCCCGGTGTATGCATGCACAATACTCGTATCGGCGTTTGCCGACTGGATCGTCCACGCCCTCGCCCCCGGTCTAACCGTCTCGCTCTCTCTCATCTTGCCCTCCTTCCCCCACCTCGTCGCCATCGTCGCCGACGATGCCGGCGTCCACAGCCTCGCTAGAGTCCCTCAGCTCTCCCTCTCCATCCCCGCCTCCCCCCCGAAGAACACCATTCCAACCACAGTGGTGCCGCTGGCCTCGACAGCGGCTCCGAGCTCTCTGAGCTCACCGAAGACGAGCAGGACAACGACACCCGCACCAACGAGGATGACGCCTCGCGCACCTCTACCCGCAAGAAGCAGAAGCGCGACCGAATAGTACCCGCTCCCATGTGGGATTGGGCCTACAAGCAGAAGAAGTCGGAGAAGAAGGACAAGTCGGACTGGCGCAACAAGCCGGTCGAGGAAGAGGAGGAGGAGGAAGAACAGGCAGGTCCCGCGAAGGCTATGGAGGAGGAGGAGGACGATGACCAGGACAAGGACTCCAACCCTGATGGCGACGACGACTCCCCAAGGAAGAGTCGCGCGCCCAGCGACGACGTCGATGACAACGACAACGACGAGGAAGAACAACCGGAGGAGGACGGCGAGTCCGTTGACGAAGCTCCAGCCTCCCGCCGTATACGCAAGGGGACGAGCGGCGACGTCTCCGCCGAGGAGGAAGACGATATGGAGGACCCAGAACCTGACGCGCCCGACGCGGATGCCGATCGAACGCCCAAAGCTGCGTCACCTGACCTCACCGACGACGAGAACGACAACCTCGGTGAAGATGAAGTCGACGAAGATGATCAAGCTGAGGTCGTGGAAGCCCCAAAGGACGGCTCAGACGCTGAAGATGAGGAAGAAGACCCAGAAGCTGTGGCCGATGACGGAGACGCGCTCGATGCGGACGAACCTCCGACAACTGAGGCCGTAACGCCCGCGGAGGGAGTTGTGGACCCCGTCGAGGTAGATATGGATACAACCATGGACGTTGACGCGCCACCTGCCGTGCTCATGTCCCCCGTCGCGGTCGCGGCATCGTCTATCATGGCCGGTGCAAGCCTCATTCAACCCGAATCACCTAGCTCCTCCCAACCATCCACCCCGTCGGTCTCACGCATGTCGTCGCGCTACCCGTCCGTTGAGCCCGAGCAAGGACCTGATGTACCCTCCGAACCTGAAGCGGAACCTGAGCCTGAGCGCAAGCCCTCGAGTGGCCGTGCTCCACGGCAGCGGAAGGGCAAGGCTCGGACACGAGCCGCACGGCGATCAAGAGCAGCAGCAGCAGCGGAGGCCGGCGAGGCCGAGGCGGACGCTGATCAGGTCGACGGCGCAGAGGGCGACAATGTGGACGCGGACGACATGGACGTCGCGACCCCCGATCTGGACCTCGACTCTGATATGCAGCCTGCGCATCGCGCGGAAGCATTAGACGTACTGGCAGCCATCGAGCTCAAGTTCGCGCTTCTGCGGGAACGCCTATATGTTGAGAAGATGGATACCCTGGCGTGGGAGGAAGGGTTGATCGCGGACGGTATGTTTGTGGAGGGTGATTTCCGCGCATGTACTCATCATTTTCCGTAGGCACGCATCCCGAGCTCCTACATCTGCACGCAGAGCTTTCGAAGAGACGTGACAAGCGCTTGGAACTTGCATCGCGGAGACGCGATTACGAAGTTGCCAATGTCACGAAACGTCGTAGGCTAGACGAGGAGGGCGTATGGAGTTGGTGGAAGGTACGTCATATGGTCTCCTCTACACTTGAACACGATCTCATCACATTACTTAGGACGCTCGAGATGAGCTGCAGACCGATATGATCTCCGAGACGAATAGCAAGAGACGGCGACTTGAACGCGAACGACGTGCTCTTGAGCGCCCGCAACCTAGTATGTCTACTTTGTATCCAGTCGCACCTGTGTCAATGACAGTTTTCCCACTTCACAGCCCGCCGTTTCCCTCTGCCTCCCGCGGAGGTACCACCTGCACCCAGCCTTCGCGAAATCGTCAAGTCCAGCCCGTTTGGTATCCCGGAGGCCGCGCTGCCCCAATCGAAGCGCTACCTACGCAAACGGGAACCGCCGCCTCCCAACACGCTCATCTACCCTCACATCAACTCGCTATCGCATGGTGAGATCATGCAAGACCTGGACCTGTTCTTCCAACACCGCCGCGCTGCAGCAAGCTTCGACCCACACCGCGGTGGGCCTGGGCTCATGAACAGCGTCCTTGGTGGAATGCCTCCCCCAGACATGGATCCGTACGTTATGGGCATGCAAGTGCTCGACGGCCCCGCAGGTAACCGCTTCGGTCCTCCCTTCCATCAATCGCACCTCCAACCAGGCCTCGTGCAAGGCTTCGGCGCTCCACCTCCTCGTTTCCCCCATCACCACTCAGCACCTCCAGGCTCGTTACCCCACCTGGGGCATTCGCAGATGCAGCTGGAGCGGGAGATCGCCATGAGCATGCGGGCGCCGTCCGGCATGCCTCAGCACCCTTCTCATCTTCATCAGCAGCAGTTCGGCGCTGGACCTGGGCCTAGTACCCTGATGCGGCGGTCTATATCCCCTGTGCCTCACAGTAATGGTGCCGGCCCCAGCGGTGGTATGCCAACTTCAATGGGTGGTGGGCCTCTACCGCCTGGAGTTCCTGGCCCTAAGCCAAATGGCTGGACTGGTCCTCCCGCTGGTGTCCATATGAACAACAAGGATGCGCGGATTAACGGCGACATTGAAGGGCGAGAACGAGAGCGGGATAGGCAGGGGGACGGTTCTAGCCAGCGTGAACGCGAACGCGCGCGCGACCTAGAGCGGGAACGGGAGGCGGAACGGGCATATCATATGGCTCACGGCCAGTCGCGACACCCTACACATCAGCATACGCACCAGCATGCCCATACGGCTGCGCCAGGACAGAGTGCGCATGGTCCACACCACCATGTACATCACCACCACCACGTCCGACATCATCACCACCCGCCGCATCAGACGCTTTCCGGACCTGGTGGTACTCCCAACGTCGCGCCCATGGCAGGACTACCTCCCGGTCCTTCTGGCGGGCCTTCTCCTTCTGGCCAGACGCTTAGTCCGCATGGTAGTCGTGACCTCAGTGATCAACGCCGACCACGCTCTGGTGCGCCCACTGAGATCATCGAGCTATCCGCCCAGAAACCGCCTTCGGGCGCGTCTCCGCGGATGTCCACATTCTGGCAGGCCAACGACGAGCCATTGCCCCCTGAGATGCAGCGGGAACGCGAACGTGACCGTGGAAGCCGAGCTCTCGCTGGTCCATCAAGCCACCCTCCGCCTCCCGGTCCGCACGAACGCTTGGTGACACCCTTCACGATGGGCCCGTCACAGCCGTTGCAGAGCGGTTCAAGGCCGAGTTCTCCGCGCGGTGTCCCCGGGTCTTCGAACTTCCCCCCGTCCATGCCTTCGTCCAGACGTGGCTCGTGGTCTGCCGCAAACGAAGAAACTAGCTACCCTCGCCCACCCTCATCGTCCCACGGTCCACCTCCACCGGGCCCTCAGAGCCAGCGGCCCCCAAGCTCCCGCATGGCGCAGCAAGCCGGTGCACCGTCTTTCCACAGCCCCTTCGGCTCCCCTCCGTATAGTAATGGGCGCCAGCCGCCACCACCACCTGCGAGCCCTCCCCCATCTTCGTTCGCTGGCTCCATACGATCTCCTGGACGAAGCAACCAGCATGGACGCATCGGCCCAGGAGCTATTGGGATGCCCATGTCGCCCCCACCCGCACCGATGTCACACAGCCCTCGGTTGGGAGCCAGTCCTGGTGGCCCGAAGATGTCCTCGCGCGGAGCCCAGAGGCCGCCTTCCCCGCGCCCGAGCAAAGCCCTGTCCAAGATGGAGGGCTTCCCGATGCCAGAGAGCGGCAACATCGCCCCAATCGCTACTGGTTCTGGCGCCATGCCTCCCGCGGGTGCCGGGAACCCCGCTCCGCTGCTCCCGCCGCTGCCCACGACGCTGCCGCCTGCCGGGCCCGGCGTGTCTCGCATGCCCAACGGGGGTGGTCTGTCTGAGAAGCCCCCGGCGCATTTGCCAGGAGGCCCACCGCCCTCGAAGGTCGTCCCCGTAGACGGGCCGTCGTGATTGTCCCGGGATACCGGGCTTAGATCGGATTCGTGCCGTGTATTCTCCCGTCTCCCCTCTAGTTATTCGACTTCTGAACTTGGATTTCGCTGCCTGTGTGTATTGAACGGTGTCATCGCTAATGTATGTTGTTTCTCATTTTCCCCTCTCTTGTCATGCTCGCTGTGCACTTGGTCTGGCGTCGTGTCAAGGTACGTTCGCTTCTCATGTAAGCCATGCTTTCAATAGCATGAAGACCTCAGTGCTTCGCGTTGGTGAGTGTTTGTATTTTTGTCTACAAACGTCGACATACTCATACTTGTGTCTGATTGCGTGTAGACATACCACCAGCCGTGCGTACTGCGGTGATATCGGCCTGTACAGGTGTTTTCAGTTTCATCGCCGACTCTTGTAGTCTCACCCTCCGAGGACGCTATTCTGGCTGTGCGGCAGTGTCGGATGGGCGCTGTGATGCGACCGAGCGTGTAGCTTTGCGCTTTGCTCGTTCTTCCAGATCTAGCCGCATGCACCACACATCCATCCATGGCTCGATGTTACCTCATGGCGATAGAGGCTGGTTTGTGTAGGTCTTCTCATGCCGCTACCATTGCTGCGTGCCGTCTTTCGCTCCTGCGCAGCACTGTACTCAAGAGCATCAAACATAATCATTGCGGTGTCGTACACGCGATGCCCGGCCGCAGCCAAGCGAGCTTGCGCTGGCCGGCGTGCTGTGCCCCCCCCCGCCCTAGCCGCCCATCGATATAAAACATAGGCTGGTATGAAGTGAGTGGTATATACTTTCCCCTTCTCCATCATTCCTTGATCACAATTTCGCAGGGCGATCGCATACCATGGTCAACACCCGCGTACTCGTGCTGTTCTATGTCTGTGCGGTCGCCCATGCTGCCTCTCTACACGGTGCTGGTGACCGTGACATCAAGACGCCCTCCGGACGCGTAGATTACGACGTAGATTCGGCTCAAGTGGACTCAGGTGTGGCCAATATTGTGAGTCTCTATGGTCAGGTCTGTGCATGTTGGATACGAGCATAACGAGGCGATTGTATCGTTGAGCAGCGCGACGCGCCCTCAAATGTGCCAAAACGGCGAGAAACCTCCCTCGGGCTCTCTTTCCCCGTTGCCGCCTCCGAAGCCTCCAGTCAATCCCAATCCGGGCAGAGGATCCCGTACCACGCGCCGGATCACCCTCCTGCAGCCACAGCCTCTGAAGAAGCCCTCGCTTCCTTCAAAGTAGGTCTCACTGCGCTCTTCCGNCAGCAGAGGGCGTCTACTGTTCATAAGCAATAAGCTAAGAGATCTCACACAGAGAGGTCCCACGAGCACTTCGCGTTCGCCGCATCTACGCAGGGCGTCTTCCTCTGAGGTGACGACAGAGAGTGCTGCGGTATCTAACGCCGTCTTCGATCCCGTGAGCGGGTTCCGCAGCGCGGAAACCTCTCCAGCACATCCAAGCCAGTCGGTCTTCCCGACATCACCTTTCGACTCAGCTACTTCGGTGACCACGACGCCGGGTGGGGTAAATCCACCCATACTCCCGGTCACTTCGACTGTAATCGTGCTAGGATCCCCGGCAAGCACTCCAGAATCGGCGAAGACCTCATCGGCCGAGGACCATGACGGAAACGCGACCTACACGCGCGCACTGATCATCGTCATCGTCGTTCAGGCCGTATTGCTCCTCGCCCTCATAGCCACCCTCGTAGTCGTGCTCGTGCGGAGGCGGAACGCATCGCGGATAGCGCGGGAGCATCGCTACGTCAAGATGAGCGAGCGGTTCGAGTCGCCCGCCACGCATAGGCCAAATAGCTTTGGGGCATATCCAAGCCGGCCGGAGACGATGTACTCGCTAGACCAGGTGCCGTTCATTCAGCATCAACCACTCCCGCCACTCGACCATGAACACGATGAGCACGAGCACGAGCGCGAACATGCTCAGTCACCCTCGAGGCGATCTTCGGTGTCCACTGTGTCGCGGTACTCCCAATAGCTGCAGGCGGCACCGGCATTTAGCGGATCTGGTATCATACGGGATTGTACTTGTATTTCTCGATGGACACTGGACATTGGCTCTGTGATGGCCCTCAGGCAGCGGGACATACGAACATTCGTTTGTCGTCTGTTTCGTTTCAATCACCCCGTGGACAACAAGGTAAGTTACGAGGGGCTGAGCGCCATCGTCCCAATCAATGGGCTTGTATAAACCGAAGGAAATTGGCTCACAGACCGTTATACGCGACCGAAACAAGACGACCAGCACCAGAAGAGATGAACCGTAATCTTGCACACACATTTTGACCCCGCGCGGACTGAGATTCAAGTTAGGATGTTCTCTATGCCCAGCGGAGGTCTTCAAAAGACGCCGAAGTAAGCATTGTACCCCGGGTTGTACTGAGTAATTTAGGT
The DNA here is from genome assembly GCA_029747595.1 of Trametes cubensis. NCBI lineage: Eukaryota > Fungi > Basidiomycota > Agaricomycetes > Polyporales > Polyporaceae > Trametes > Trametes cubensis. The sequence goes on along the minus strand of JAPEVG010000288.1, from coordinate 24,351 downwards.
CCATCAGCGTTGGTTTCTCGCTCAATAGCGAAGACATTACCATGAACGACCCGTTCTGGGGCCTTCAACCACACTAGTCAGCACATCTACGCGTTCAGTGGCTCGGGGAAGATACGTACTCGAAGAATATGATGGATGCATGATCGCTTGGGTCGATCATCCAGTTATATGCGTGTCCAGAGCTTCCGCGTGTACCAAACATGACGCCGCACAGGATAGCAAAACCCTGTCGTGCACAACGTCATACCCGCACGTACATCTCGTATCCAAGGATTTCGAAGAGAATCACGTGCGTTTGCGTTGAACTCGTTCTTTCCCCACTTGGCAACCTCGGTCTTAAATGCTAATGGGCAATCAGTATCAGCCTCGTCATGGACTGAAAGGAGGCGCAGCTTACTGAAGGCAAAGTCGTCGCAGTCAAAGATCTCAGAGCGCCAGTCTTTAGACGTGAGCCCCATCTTGCTCCATATCTCTTGGAGTTGCGTCCGGCTAAGGATCAGGTACCTGGGTGACCGCGTGAGATACTTCGCTCTCGCACGAGACCCTGATAGGGACACTCACATGCCATCGCTGATGTAGCTTTTGAAGTCTTGCCTGAGATACGGGTTCGTCTTGAGGATGGTGTGGATCTCGTGACCGAAGAGGCTCTGAGGACTGAAGGTCCAGAGCTGGTGACCCAGAGACTTCCCCGGAGGGCCGTCATTCCAGCTACTCTGCCAGCCGACGATCTTGGAGCCGTCAGCGGACTCGCTATGCAATGATTGTTCGGTCCATGCCAATAAGGAGACAAGTATCAGAGAGGAGCACGCACCCGTCGTATAGATCGATGAAGGCTGGATAGATGCCTCAGGCGTGAGTATTCCGTATACTTTCAGATTGGGAAAGTGATGAGCCTACATTCAGCCGCCTTGTTTTGTATCCTTGTAGACGGTTAGAAGCATTGAACGTCGGGACGCTAGAATTCAATGAGAGGCTCACTTCCAGCATCCAGTTCCGGACGTCTCTTTCTTGATGATCCACTTCTGATTGTCGTTGCCTGTCCAGTGCCATCCGATGATGGGCGTCCCATTATCACGCGAGCCTAGGTCGCCGCCCAGTTCTCAGTTCGTCTTGTCATGCTCAGGAGAAACGAAACAATGGGCATACTCTTCTTGAGGTCCATGTAGGTCCCGCCGACAGTGTTACGAATGGTGTACGTGTCAGCCTGTCCAGGCACAGACTTGATCAGCCACAGATGGTCGAGATACTCGTCTTTGAGGTTCCAGACGACAATAGCGGCCCCTGGCGAGAACATCGATACACATCATGCTCCTAGTTGATGACAATGGACACGTACCATCCTCGCTGGAGTCTACAGTTCGCCAGGCTCGTTAGTTCATTGACTATCGCAAAGCAAACCTGAAGGCGTACGGCGGGCGAGAGCAATGCGAACAGGAACACGTCCGTGCTCGATACGGTCTGATCATGGAGGTGAGGGCCCGAGGCCAGCATGGTAGATGAGACATTAGGAACGTACAGATGCCGTCTCCGCTAAACGTCATGGTGTATTCGAGAGCAGCGATATCTGATATTTATACGAGAGTGGGAAGAGGCTTAGGTGAGTTGCAGATGAAGTCCTCAGCTTAAATAGCGTAGGCGCACAAAGAGGGCTCTGCAAAGCGGCTGGTGGTGGTTCGGCTCCGGGCTCGTCTTTGCGCATTGCGATATGTCACTAGCCTGACATAGTGGGAACAATGCCTACGGAATTTCTCAGCGCCGGGCGATGTCCACAGAGCGGGTGGTACAATAACACCCGCTCCGGGGTGATTTGCTTGATTCGTTCGCGGACGCGACTCACCTTCCAATCCTCACGTCAACCAAGCGCCGGCTGGAATCGCGGTATCGCGCTTGGCATTGTCGAATGTACTGGGATCCGGGGCTGACCAGAGTTGTCTGGCGAGGCCCGCGGCACCGAACGCTGGGGAGGACATCAGGCCGTAGTAAGAGATGTTGACATCCACGAATAATCCGCTAGACGAGATTGACCTGAAGAACGGTACCAACACTCAGGTAGAGACGATGTGCTGCTAGCGACACTGTCGCGAATTCCTCCCGGAGACCTACTGTTGTGCCGCCGTGATCGGAGTGCATGCAAGGTGTCTTCTATCGGTGCTTGTGTGTATTCGTGCATCATTGCTTGGCAATCTCTGTCAGAAACTGACGTCGGGCATGGAATAGGTGTAGCTATCGCACTCACAAGGGCAAGAAACCAGCGACCCGAGAGATTGCATGAGAACAATAGCAGCGGTGCTGAGGACGCGCATTGCGCCTTTCCATGCCTATGGCCAGGCCCGGGCGTGATTGTAGCCGTATAGTCGACCGGTGAGTCGGTAAGCCCGAAGAGATGTTCGGTGATAGCGACTACCGGAAGGTAGATGCGAAGAGGAGTTGAAGGCGACGATGACACATTCACCTTGATACAATTGAGAGCTGTTGTTGAGGGAGAGTGGCTTCTGGTAGCACCAGGGATGGAGAAAATGCTTCCAAGAATGCTGGATTGCGACGTAGTAGGGAAACAAACATTCTACAAGCAAGTCATTCACCGATGCACAATTTTCCCCATCGGATGTTGCGGAATTCAAAAGACACTGAAGTGGCTAGAGGTATCCTGAGAGAACTGATGGGGTGAGAGACGGGTCCCAGAAAACGCGCAGAATCCATCTCACCGTGAAGCTGTTGTTCTGGGGGCTATGTTTCGGTCAGAGATGTTATGTCAGAACATTGGCAAACCATCTGGAAAAGATGATGCGCACTCGAAGAAAATAACCGAGGCTTTGTCCTCCGGGTTGATCATCCAGTTGTACGCGAACGCGTTCTTCGAGATAGACCCAAACATGATGCCACATATGATCGCGAAACCCTGTCTCCGTACCACCGTGTCAGATCATCGCGCAAGGGTAATATTTAGGCGTGTACGCACATCCGCCCTGAACTGCTCGTCGCCCCATTTGGCCACCTCTGCCTTGTATGCTAGCAGGGAAAGAGTCAGCGCGACATTGTGCACAACTGAGAGGCTAGCGGAACGCAACGAACTGTATGCAAAGTCATCAGCGTCGAAGATTGCCGAGCGCCATTTGCGGCTGATGAGCCCAGAGTTGCGCCAGATAGCCTGTAGTCGCTCTCGGTCGAGTGTTAGATACCTGCGGGTCGCACGTATCAGATTCGGCGATGAATACACAGGCACAGTTTAGTTAGATCACGACACCTACATGCCATTATCGATGAAGCTTCTGTTGTCGTGTCCGAGGTATGGAGTCGCGTTCACCAACTTACGGATTTCATGACCGAGAATGCTTTGGCATTGGAAAGTCCAGTCGCNGATTGAAATCCCCCGTTCTGCCCTCGTCCCAGCTGCCATGCCACCCCCTGAATTTTAGTCCCGTTACTGTTGCCGCTACTCAGCAACCGTGGTATAAGCAAGGGCTCGACTCTGCAAAACGACAGAGAACGAAGATGTACCCATAGTCGAGGTCCATAAACACTGAGTTAGGTGAGTAAGCTTCACGAGCCGCGAGCGGGAGCACATTGTCATACTCACTCTCATTCGCCTTATTCTGGATACTGGAAACCAATTAGCTCGCAAGGGAGAAGGAGTCGCTTGTTTAGCTCACCGCCAATACTTGGTCTTGGACACTGGCTTGATGATCCAATACTGGTTCAATCCCGGGTTCGTCTTCCGGGCGCTCAACACAGGAGTTCCGTCAACTGCTAAGGCTGAACGAGCATGCTTCAGTTGATCAGATGTTTAATGCGCTTGAAGGGAGCCTAATGCCCACTGAGGCTCATGTAGGTGCCGCCGACCGTGTTTTGGATGGTGTAGATGCCGGTCTCGTCCGGTACAGACTTGATGAGCCACAGATGGTCGAGCAAGTCATCGCTCGCGTGCCAAGCAATCACGGGCGCGCCTAGTGTATAGTAATCGTCATCATTATCATCGCGAGGTGTATGCAGTGTTCCACTTACCGTCCTTGCTTGAGTCTGTCATCGAAGGAATTGATCAGCATATATATGTATGACTAGTATAGCGAAGAGTCGAATCATACTGGGGCCTAGCGCCATGCGTATCCCCACATGGGCGTGTTTGATGTGGTCTGGGAACTGATGTGAGTAACCGAACGAGCAGAGACGAATGCGAGATTACTATACTTACATATTCCGTCTCCCTTGAAGGCCATGTCAGAATATGCAAAGAACGCGCAGATTCAATCCAGCAAGAGTGGGTGGGTGTACAACGGCTGCCAACTTGCGGAAAGACAGCTAGGTTCAAGAAGTCTTATAGGCCGGTCCTGGCTGGAAACGCGTTGCAGCCGAGGTTGGCTGCGGTAGTTTCCCAAATCGGGTGATAGGGATTCCGGATCGCGTTATATGCTGCCAAGTAGTCTTCAATCTAAATCCAAAAGTTCTGATCCCGTCAGGCATATGCCGTGGACGATGCAGCGAAATTGGTCTGCTTGAGAATCATTCAGGAGTACTGCCAGCGTATTCGAGTTGGAACGGTTCTCTCCAGCCTCGAGTCTGCGACAAAAACCGATATCTAGATTGTGAAAAGCTCAACGTACAATCCTGCCAGTGGGTGGTCACCAATGCGTATATCACACACTCACCTGTCATTTCTATGTGACCTTGGCCGTGTCTGTGTCTGAGTGAAGGACTTGGTCGCCCGCCGGGACTAGTACTGACTTTCGAGTGACGAGAACGGCCGCCGGCGTATGTATTAGGCGCCTGGTAGTATAGACGCCCAATCCGGGTTCGCGCTAGTAGTAGTAGTAGTAGTATAATTTCAAAGGTATGTAAGCGTACTCTCCACAAGCTAGCGCCGTAATACATTCGTGCTAGCTACTTCCGCAAACACCCCCGTGGACACACACTTAAATGGAGTTCAAGCTGTATGTACTCCCCCGACCGGTCACTACTCAATGGGAACGACGCACGCCTACTGAGCTAAGCTATATCTGAGGTCCCTTGGCCTTTATCCCTCTTTCGAGCGACAGGCAGGCGCCCTATGGCGGGCATTAMSYGWNGCYRNCAARCCAAGCCAGCTAAGCCAAGCCGGAGAGCTTGAGGGTAGTGTTGCCGTCAAGCCAAGCCAGCTAAGCCAAGCCGGAGAGCTTGAGGGAGCTTGCTGCGGCAAGCCGTCACAAGCCGAGTTGCTGGGTAGCTGGCTGGGTTCCAGCTGTATAGCTGGCTTGCTGTCGGAGTGAAAGCGGCCAGGCGCCAACCCCAAATTTAGTAGGTATGGCTCAAACCGGGATCATAGACTGCTGCAGCGTGCAAATGGTGGTTTGAACGACGAGATCACTGTTAATTCTATAAACTCGATGAGGGTGATATATGACATTGCATTCGTGAACTACACTATGTACGTTGCAGGAGCAGGTTCGATGGTTTTGAGGTATGAAGAGTCGAGTCGCTGATGAGCGTCAAGCAGGACTTGGCGTCAACCGCGGGTCAGATCCTGGAATTCCCAGCGAAATCTGTAGGCGCTTCTCCCGAAATAAAGCCAGCTTGCTAGCCGACAGACAGCCAGCTACTTACCAGCCGGGTTCTCGCATTTTCGGCTCGGCTTAGCTTACATCACCAAGCTTTGCAGCTTGGTACTCAAGCCCAGCCAGCCGTCCAGCCGAGCTTGGCTTGACGGCAACACTACACACTGGGCTATTCGGTGTAGCACACATATTAGGCGCCCTACGCTGAGCAGTCGGCCACCGCGAATCCTGCAGGCAATTCAGATACACGAGCAGAGGGTTCGAGACCTTCTCCTATCGTCTCTCACAGTCTAGAGGTTACTAGCCCAGTCGAGGCTGCCATGGCCTTTCACAGAGCGTTGAAGCCACGCTCTTGGACGCTTCACCTCATCCGAGTCTTAGGCGCGCGGTCGGCGCTTGCGTACGGCGGCCATGGAGTCCCGGCAGATAGCGGCTTCTCTCTCTGAGTCTCTCTCTCTCTCTACGTATTACGCATATCTATCTGCAACTTGGGTACATCTATGGATTACTCTCTTATCCGCTGGGCTAGCTGTCCACTAATCGTATGCACGGCTGCCGCGATCATGCGCTGGCAACATTCTATCCGTTAATAGTTGCTGAGTCTATATCTCAGTGCAGCGCTGTTGCGTCCATTGACTTGCCAGAACGAAGTGGCGATTATGGACCTATAAGGTTCTGAAGTAGTGACATGGCGCCATGGTAGTTGTGATCATTGAACTCCGCAGCGCTTCGCATATCGAGAGCTCGGCCTCTACGTCCTGGATCATGGCCGCAGTGTCTCAAAACGACTGGTGACGCCGTATAATGTCTAACCATCCATGTTTGAACGATGGCCAATGGTGAATGCGGCGCAATGCCAGGTATGAATCTTGAACGTTTGAACTGCGGATACTGTGCTTATTTAATCTACATCTTCAAGCTTCGATGAATCAGTTAGTCCTGCGCTTCACTTAGCCTGCGCACTACATGTATGAGCGGCATCTTACGGGCTGCTCTTACCCGTGGACAACACATGGACATTCTGACGGCGCTAGCTCAACCCGGACGCGGTCTTGCTGTTCATTGCAAAGTGCTGGCGCGATAGATGCATCGACAGTCCCGACCTGACGGAACGCCGAGGATGAATATTGAAGGACAATCGTTACAATTCTGGCGTCCGAACTGTAGATTCAACCACTGGCACCCAAGGCTCGATCGGTGGCCTCCCCTCTCCCCTCCCATACCCGAACATTGCCAACCGCCGTCGGCTAGGGATGACCATCTTGGCATCCGCGTCGCGCTCTCAACGCTCACTCGTATGGCGCTCATCTAAACGGGCTCCCCAAACACAAAACCCGAGGTCTTATTCCCATAAGAGGTAGTGTCCGCCTGCCCTTTCCCCACTCCTCCTCGTTTCATCCTTCATACGTTTTACCGCCCCCACACACCTAGGTCTCTCTTTTCACGAAAACACACATATATACATTGCACTACGACTAGAGAGCCCTCTTCTTGATCCACCACCTCCACATCGCCGTCACCATAAGTGGTTATCTGGTTATATGGACTCCATGCCTTCGGGACTCGAGGAGATCCTAGGCAGCAATGCCGACAGAAGTCTCTCATTGCTGGAAATGGTGAAGGTGTGTGCGCATTATGTTCTATTCGTGTAAACTTTCTAGAGCTCACGAGGATCTATAGTATGCCAACCGTTCGTCTCTTACGCAGTCATGTCGTTTCACGCTCACATCACTGACCTCTGGAATGCTACAGTCTGCTCCACCACCTACCTGGTAAGCCTCTCGATACTCGCACGCACCACGCCAATGACCGGCGCCCACAGTTGTTGGAGATCATATCGACTCTAGAAGACGAGGTCTGTATTACAAGCATTCTGTCTAACACTTTCGTTGCTGAGACGTACTATCTCCACAGATTAGGTTTATATGGCCATCTCGTTGGAGCATTATGAAAGTCATATTCTTGCTTAACCGATACTCTCCCTTGATCGATTCCTTCCTCGCTCTTTCTAGTGAGTATCATGTGTGAAGGAGCCTACGGAATTGTTAATCTGTCTACAGTAATGCTTAGCACGGCCAATCCACACGTCAGTACCACGACATCATGCAGCTGCCCCGAATCTGACGTATTTGTATACATCTCGCAGTCCTGCAATGTGAAGTTTCACATCTTGACCTGTACGCTCTCTCACTTTATCCACCATATCCTGACATGCGGTGACGGGACCCTATTAGATACCTACGTCATCGGAACCTTTCTCTCTGAAGGTAACAACGCGCTCTCAACTAGTATCAACGTCGTGCTGACTTCGGTCTTTCCGTGTGCAACAGCTATCCTTTTTGCCCGGACGCTCGCGCTGTACGATTCCAGCCCTTGGATTATCTGCATGATGACCACTACCGCGTTATGCATCATCGTGCGTCACCCCAGTACTGAGGTACGGTTAGGCTGTATTGACCGCTGACATACTAGTCCTCTTGCGCCGTGTCAATAGTGCCCCGGGCTGTATGTGGGTTACTGTGCCCTGTCTGAGATTCAGTGTAAGTGACGCATAGCGACTTGAACGATGAAAGTGCACCCACTGAACGGCGCCTGTGTCTGTATTTTCTCGGTATATGCCAATATATAGATCCCTCAAGTGCCGTCCTGGAGATCACCGGGTGCATGCTGAGTGTCGACGACAGCCAGAGCTGGGCGTTTTACATGTGCATTCTCATTTCCGAAACGAGTGAGTCTGCTACCTCGCAAGGTGGACGTGTGGCTGATCGTGTTCGCTCTAGTTATTATTGCCCTTACTGCATACAAGATGTGGCAGACGTCCAGTACGTGACTCTCAGGCCCTCACGATTGCAAATGACCAAGTGATGAATGTTTGATATGTGCACCGGGTTGGTGACTATAGGGGAGCTCGAACAGGGGGCGCTTCTAGTGTGCACGGTGTATTGTGATGGTGAGACGCAGTCAACCATGCCCATTTATTCATGTGCGGAGACTGAGACTGTTTATTACAGGATTGTTGTGTTACTCAGTGATGCTTGTGCTTTCTATCATCAATCTGTGTCTCATGCTCCTCGCCCCGGTGAGCCCTCCCGTCACCCCTCACACACTGCTTTACTTCGCTTCGAACTTCTCACATGCGCATCTACGTCATAACCATCCCTACATCCGCTTACGTACTGCGCCCACCCATACAGAAAGCAGCCACGTCCATCATACAAATGTAAGCACTCTTCTCCCCTCCAGGCCGCTGCGCGTCGTACACAGCACACTCTGTACTCGCGTCTTGCTTAACCTGCGTAAGGTCGCCGCGCGCCTCGCGAACATGAACTCGACATTCGGGTCGCGAAGTGTGGAACATGCCCAGAGCTGCCTCGCATTCGCGCCCGGAGGCGGCGATGACAATGGCAATGGCGACCGATACCGGGTTAGGCACGCGACGTTCCGGGGCTACGTCAACGCGGACATGGACCGCGATCTCGATGGGGATACCGAGCTAGGTATTGTCATCGAGCTGGATAACATCGATGTCAACGTCGACGTTGACGTCGATGCCGATGGTCATGATTGGCGATTCTGAGACTCGCTGTGGGTATTCTTGGGTATTCTTGAGGTTTCTTGGAGATCCTCGAAGGTGGTCAGTCTCGCAAGGTGCGCGAAACAGGAAGGGAGGGATGCAAACATATTGAGCTATGCTCCGGACTGGCCGAGTGCTGGTTGCCGAGCCTTTCGCAAGCCTGAGGATAACCAGGCGACTGCGTATGTACATCCACATACTGTGTTGCTCCCCTTACTCTTGACGACACTGACAGCTATGCCTATTGGCCCAGTGCTGCAGTACGCCTTCATCCGACTGTGGCGCTGTTGGAGTCCGATTGTCCGATGAGTGGGCTACGGCATGTAGCTGGAGACTGAAGCATCGTTTACTCCGTCGATGATTGTCATAGGATACGTGCTGGGAGTACACCAGCGCATTTGCCAGTGCGCCATGATACTAGTAGTAGTAGTACGATGCGTTTGATAGTAGATATATATAGACTAATGCCAACTTGGATCTTGCTATAATATTGCTATGTAGCGGCGACGTCATTAGATCGTCAGTACTTGCTCGCACAATCGTCCAGAGCGTTCATTTCCTCTTGTATAGTTTCCCGAGTGTTTTTTAACGCAGTTCACATGCATTGTTGCGAGCCGAATACAAGTGCATTCCCCTATGTACACACACGGGCGGCAGAGAAATGAAGACTATTGCACTACTAGTGTGGTGTTCAAGAACGTCTGATCGCTCGTCCCAACCCTGATAGCAAATTGGCCAGGCTCTACCACCCATTTGTTATCCAACGTCCATACAGCAAGCTCAGTGATGTTGACGGGGATCGTCACACGTTTAGATGAACCAGCCCTTGAGAGCATTTCGTTTAGCGCTCATTTAGTACAAGGCTATATCAGTGAGTGACTTACGGGATGTCGACTTTTTGGAAGCCAACGAGCTGCTGGTTCGGTGTCACTACTGAGCTCACGACGTCTGTTGCATACACCTGACCCATGCAATCAACATACTGGCGAAAGAAATGGAGGGGGAGGGGGTAGAAACACACCTGTACAACTTCCTTGCCATCTCGACTGCCTGTGTTGTGCACAGTAACGGACACGCTAAAGTCCTCGCTTGGTCCGACAGTAGCCTTCGACAATGCAAGGTCGGTGCTAGACTATCGTTAGTATTGCGTCATGTACAGCGTCAAGTCACACTCACTAGTTGAATGTTGTGTAGCTCAGGCCATGGCCAAAGCTCCATATGGGCACAGGCGTGTTTAACACGTACTGCAAATCTGTTAGGGATGGGTCGAGGGAGGATGGCTAGAAGCTTGCCTGATGTCCAAATACGAGGGTACCGTCGTCGAGAATTTGGCCGGGGTCGATGGGCCGACTGCCTTTGAGATAGTTATAGAACACGGGCGTCGTGCCGACGCTGCGAGGGAAAGAAACCGGGAGCTTCCCTATATGCGAAGTTAGCGAGAGCGGGCCGGGGAAATATGAGGAGAGTGCAGCGTACCTGAAGGGTTGACATCGCCGAAGATGATCTCTGCCAGAGCAAGCCCACCCAGTTCCCCCGGATAGAACTGCTGGACTACTGCATCGGCGTCTAGTAAGCAGATTCAATTCAGCAATCTCGCTTCGTCGAAGGTTTCCGCCACTTACGCTCTTGGATCCATGGCTCCGCGACAGGCTTGCCACTGATGAGTACCACGATCGTTGGTTTCCCTGCGTCTTTGATAGCTTGCACCAGTTGCAGCTGCGCGCCAACCAACCCGAGGTCAGATAGGTCGACGTGTTCGCCCGTCGTTGCGTTCGTGCCTGGGGTCCAGAGAAGCGTCTGGTCGAGCGACCACGTACCGACCATGACGATGGCCGCGTCGGAATCCTTTGCTGCGGCGACAGCGGCAGGGATATCGGAGGGGTCATCGGACCAGAGCTTGCAGCCTTCTGCGTAGTTGATCTTGACGGAGGTGTTGGATAGAAGTTGGGTGAAACCGGCGAGAGGCGAGATACCGTTGTTGGAGGCGTTGAAGAAGACATAGTCGCCGAACTGCGGATGGTGAATGGTTATGCAGACATCCACAAAGAGGAAGTCACAAAGATAGACGCACGGATACGCGATCCACCTGCGGGCCGATGAGGGCGACGGAGTTGATTGACTTGCTGAGCGGAAGAACGTTCTGCTTGTTTTCCAACAGCACAATGGTCTCGCGTTCCATGGAGTGCAGGAGTTCGCGCGTTTCGGGGGTTCGCAACGTGGACAAATAGTCGTCATACGGATACGGATCTACCGTGTTGAGGTCAGGTCGGTGATTTTGATGTTATAGCGGTGGGTAAGAAGATACGTACTCTCGAAGAGGCCCAATGCGAACTTAGTGCGAAGCATTGCTTCGACAGTCTCGTCGATGTACTTGATGTCCACAGTGCCTGCCTTGACTTGATCTTGACGAACATAAAAAAAATGAGTGCCACCATCCGAGGTTGATGAACAGAGAGACTGACCTGGTAGAGTGAGGTACGTGTACGAGCCACCGCCCATCTCGCCACTAAGCCCGTTTTCAAGAGCAGTCTTGGCAGCGCATTCGCGCGTGTCGCATGTGCCGTGGGTAGTGATGAGCAGATCGACGGAGCCGGCATCGGTAGTCACCCAGTATTTGTAGCCCCATTCGTTACGCAACTGAAATGGGCAGTTAGCGATGCTGAGCAGCGTCATAACTCGCGATTAGGATCATCGCGTACAATGTCTGTTAGTAGGTCTAGAATCACGATCGTGTCAGTCCTTGATACTACTATAGTCATGAAATAGGATGAGCTTTACGCTTGTTGGCGATGGCGGGTATCCCATCGTAGCTCGAATATGCAGTCATGATGGCCAAGCTTTCGACACAAGCACGATTGAAAGGCTTCAGATAGGCGGAGCGCAGTTCGCGCTCTCCACCCGTGACTTGCGCGATATTCCTGTACATGCGCAATTCAGCTGAAATTGCATGTCAAGGCGTCTGAGGACTCACAAGCCTCCTTGTGGGCTTCCAAATGCAGCGAAGTGCTTGCATGTGGATGCCATACGAGCGATGGCCGACGAACTCGCGTTCCGTCTACGCCCGGATTGTAGGCCACTTACGAACGCCAGTCCCATTTCTCCCGTACTTCGCAATGCTTATGAGTGCCACTGACACAACACAAGATGTAGGGTCGGAAGCTCACAGGAAAGGGTCTTCTCCGAAGTTCTCCTCGACGCGACCCCAGCGCAGCTCACGAGAAAGATCTAACACGGGCGCGAAGAGTTGCGAGAAGCCGAGGCCTTCGGCTTCGTCCGCGATGGTCGCGGCGGCTTGCTTGAGCAGGTCTGTATTGAAGGATGCTGCGAGGCCGATTGGCGAGGGCCAAATCGTCCCATTGTTCGTGAAGCCATGCAAACCTGGAAAGCGAAGTTGAGTGTTAGTGAAATTAGCTTCTTCCGATCAAGAGGGGTTGACCTACCTTCGGATTGTATGATCGCAGGAATGCCAAGCGTTGTGTTTTCCATTAGGTAGCGCTGGCCAACCGTCACGCCGAAAACAAACTTGTCCCACGGGGTGAGATATCCTCCCCATATAGACCCGGATTTTTGGCTCATCATCACTTCCTACGAGTCGAAACGCTCAAAATTGTTACATACTCTGACGTGATTGAGATAACGTACAAGACCGGTCTGGTTGAACGTCTTCGTGTCGTCGAGAGGATCATTGAAGTCCATCCAGCCATTCATATCGCCTTGAATTCTGGTGACACTGTGAGTTTCATATGCACAGATGTGCAGATAGACGTACAGTTGAGCAACCTTCTCTTCGATTGTCATCCGCGGGAGCAGGTCGTTCACTCGGGCTTCAATGCTGGCATGTGGATTCTTGTAGACGGGTACAGATCCATCCTTGTTAGTACCGCGTGCGTGCAATGGAAAGTGCAGGTCATCACGGACGCCAAGCTCGCTTGCGCGCGAGATGGCTGCCAACAGTGGCAACACTACGAGAAGAATACGCGCCATCCGTACAGATACCGCCAAGTCGATGCAGGCGTAGGGTGGCTAGTAGAGAGCGTAGAGCGTTGACCGTTCGCATTTATATGCCAGCGCGTCGTTGCTACGCATATGCTCGCGAGGTAACTTCGGGGTCATTTGATGAGAGGCGGGAAAATATGAAGAGGGCCGGACGGGCCTCCTCAAGTGCACCGCGGACCGATGCTTCACTATGGAGGCTCTCCAGCCAGCACGAGTATCGCATAGAATCAAGGAATGATTCCAATCCGAAGTTCGTCCGCTACCCCAGTGCAGCACCAAGATTCCAAGAACGCAGTCTGAATGTATGTTTAAGAGACCTAGGACTCACTGCGCTATCACAGAGGATTGCGCTAGCATGCTTCACCGCAATCCAAAGACATGCAATGACCAGAAGCCGAAAGGAGGACTCTGGCACCTGGTGTCCTGGCTTGATGGCACCTGACCTGAAGCCGACACGGAAGTTTCTGCATGACGTACTCTCGAAGTGATCAATGCTCGCCGATTGCAACGTGAATACCATCGCCAGTAGTCCGTGCTGAATTCTGCATGTGCACTGCGCTGCATTGGAAGGAAGACATGATGGTGTGGACGAAAGAGGGGATGTGTAACTTTGTGGCACAGTCCGCGAAAGTGCAGAGACGACCCCGATCGCGATCTGCGGCCCGAATACTCGGCCACGTGATCCACCCCGCACCATTTATTGGCGCGGCTACGCGAAGTTGTGCTGGACTCTGAGCTTGTCCTCCGCCGTCGTCTCACCCCACGACGCGGCACTGACTGCCACAGAGCACCCCTCGCCTGTTTTCCAAGGCGTCGTAACTCACCTTTGTACGAACAAAACAGAACGGACGTACAAATGCGTCGGTTGCTCGTACTCGCGTTACTCGCAGCCTCGTCTGCTGCTCACCTACATCGTCGCGACGCGCCGGCAGCTTTCTCCAAGCCCGCTAGCTCTGCTGTGGACTATGTAGACCCGTAAGTACGCTTTGAAACTAGTCATATCTGTAGCACATCCTTGTCGGTCCTCTCCGCGCCCTGCGTTGTCTTGCAACACACGGAGCGGAAGGAACGCATGGATCTTGTATCATCAGGAATCGAAAATCTAATTTCTCCGGTCTCATACAGGTTCATAGGTAATGGCGGTTACTCTCCAGATGGCTCTGGAGGCATGATCCCCTCCACGGCTCCGCCATTCGCTATGACACGTTGGGTCGCGCAAACTCGCCAGAACTACGTCTCCGTCACTCCCTACAATTATACCGACACAACCATCCACGGCTTCCAGGGTACACACCAGCCTGCGATTTGGATGGGTGAAAGCGGGCAGGCGATCATCGCGCCTGGTGCAGGCCAGGTGCGGAGTGTGTTCGAGGACCGCGGCATGCCCTTCACCCATACCAACGAGATTGCAACTGTGAGCTACTATTCGGTCGTGTTGGACGCTCTCGAGAGTGGCAAGATACATGCTGAACAGTCTGCCAGTAAGTCCTCTGTATCATCTGACCTCACTGAGATCTAACCTTGCTCACACTTGACCTCGCTTAGCATCCCGCGTGGGACACCTCCGCTTCACGTTCGAGGATACCGCTACACCTTATGTTCTTGTCGAAGCGACGCGCGCTTTCGTCCTGGGTTCAAATGACCCATCAAATGTGACCTATCCCCACGGGTCTATTCACATCGACCACTCCCGGCGCGAGATCACTGGTCACAACCCCGAGCGACAGGACTTCATCATCGGCCCCAGCCCTGCATCTAACTTCGCTGGCTACTTCTGTGCCCGTTTTGACGTGCCGTTCGACAGCTTTGGCATCGCGCAGAACGGAAGCGTTAAGGAGCAAGCGACAGACGGACAAGGCGCGCTGCTATCGGGCTTCGCGCGGTTCGCCCAAGGCACGAAGCGTGTCGACGTTCGTGTGGGCGTTTCGTTCATCTCCGTGGAGCAGGCGAGGAAGAACTTGGACAAGGAGATTCCGGATGGGACAACGCTCGAGCAGACAGCAGAGAAAACTCGCGCCCAATGGGCAGAGAAGCTTGACCGCGTCAAGGTCGAAGGCGCTGACCAAGAGAAGAGCGAGATTTTCTACACTGGCATCTTCCACACACTTCAGGTAGATCGTGTCTCAAGAATGGACGACGATTCTGTGTTGACCGGTATGCCCATAGTACCCGTACGAGCAAAGTGAGGATGGCCACTACTATTCTGGCTATGATGAAACCGTACATGAGGGCGAATCTTACACCGGTTACTCGATCTGGGTGAGTACCTCGTGCCTTGGACCTCTCCCCTGGTCAACATTGCTGAGCACATGAACAGGATACCTTCCGGTCGGAGTGGGCATGGCAAATTTTGCTTGCCCCTGAGCGCATCCCGGGGATGGTTCAGAGTATGTTGCAGGATTACGTTGAGGTTCGTGTTCTTGGATTTTGACTGGGCAGCTCTGCTGACGTGGTGAACAAGGGTGGCTGGCTGCCAATGTGGAAGAACATCGTTGGTAAGCTTCGACGTTCCCTTGATATTGAATGTATACTGATTGGCAATTGCAGAGACTAACATCATGGTATAATCTCTTTTGCCATGAACATCTCGCAATGTTACTCACCCAAAGGGATAGGTTGGCACGCATGCTGACTCGCTTGTTGCCGAAGCCGTCGCGAAGGGGTTCACTGGATTCGACCTCGAAACAGCTTACGCCGCAGTACACAAGGATGCGACTGTGCCTCCAGAGGATGATTGGACTATCTCGTGAGTAGTGTGCACGTCCCATGTAGTCGTCGACGACACAAACATTAACACCGATGTCTACAGATACTATGATCGAGAGCAGGTATGGAGCTGTTCACGGATCTGCGACTAGCTTTCTCACACTGTTATAGCATGTTGGTTACGAGGTCCGTGCCGGGCTGTCATCCGTGTATGCTACACATGGATGGGTCGCGTCCGATATTCACTCTGAAGCTGCATCCCGAACTCTGGACTACGCATGTGCGCATTTCTCCGGTCGCATGTCCTTCCATCTACTCACTGTGTTCGTTACCGTACTTGCAGACGATGACTATGCAGTCTCTGTACTGGCGGCTGCACTCGGCAAGGACGCCGATGCAGCGTTCTTCCGCGCTCGCGCTTTCTCTGCGCCGTTCACGATCTTCAACAATGACACCGGCTTCATGGAGGCGCGCAATGCAGATGGCTCATGGGCGGGCCAGGACGCCGGCTGGACTGAGGGTGACATGTGGGCATATACGTTCGATGTTGTGCACGATGTGAATGCGTTGATCGAGCGGAGGGGAGGCAACAAGTCCTTCGTTGAGTTCCTCGATCAGCACTTTGACGGAGGTAAGCGTTGCTCTGGGTGCTCTATGAATACTGTGACTGATTATAATTGTAGGACACAACGATCACACGAACGAGGTAAGCTAGCTATACCAGTGCACCCTTAGTATAATAGGCACATGACCATGCTCGTAGCCGTCACATCATATCCCGTACCTCTATTCCCTCGCTGGCGCGGCATCAAAGTCTCAAGAGAGGATTCGTGAGATTGCCAAGGACTATTACAATAACTCCGTCAATGGTTTGTCCGGAGTACGTACCCGCCGCTATCTTGTGGCTGTATACGTTACTGATTCTTGCAGAATGAGGACTGCGGCCAGATGAGCGCGTGGTATATCTTCAGCGCGCTTGGGTTCTACCCCGTCGACCCTGTATCAACCGACTACGTGATCGGGACGTGAGTAGTCGATGGCCCACATAAGCCATGCCATTGTTCATGACATCAATTTGCAGGCCCTTCTTCGACAAGGTGACCATCGACTTGCCCAACGCGCCCAAGCCGCTCGTCATCACCTCTGCTGGAGCTCCGAACAAGCCGTACGTCAAGAGCGTCACCGTGAATGGCCGCGTGCTCGACACTCCGATCCTCACCCATGCCGACATTGCTTCGGGAGGAACGATCCAATTCGAGATGAGTGCAGAGCCACAGGCGTGGTCGTCCAGTACTCTAGTGAGTGCAGATCACTCGAGAAATGTGAGCTTGTTGGTGCAGAGCTGATGACAAGCGGTAGACCGGCAGTAGCCAAGGCTCGGGACCTGAGGCTAAGAGGTATGAGCACGTTGAGCTATGACATGCTTCTTACGCTGCTACATCAGAGTCGCCATGGAGTAAGCATCTGGCGCTGCGTCCCGAAATCTGCATAGGTCTCGAGCCATGGGAGCTGTTGTCTTGAAACAGAGCTTTGCTGGTCCCTGGTCCCTGTAGTACTGACCACGTTTTGATGTACGAGTAAAAAAAGGTGTTGCGTTGTTTGGTGCTCACAACTGTCGATTTCCTGATGACACGAATTGTAATGATTGGTAGCGAAGTGCGGGCTACTAGTGCTACAATGGAATTTGGTGAGGTGTGACGTCATACTCAGTCGTTTGGTAAGTATGATCATGAGTACTCAACAACTTCGTAGGCCCGGTCTTCCCAACTAAGCCTGCAACAACTTTGCTCTTACTTTCCACACATTACTTCCGGGCGAAGCACCACATCGCCCTTCGCCCTTCCAACTCTGCACAAGCCTGCTTGGGCTTCATGAGTACGTTTTAAATTCGTAACACGGTGATGCCGTGCAAGAGCACACCTCGGTTGAGTTCTCAAGACACAACGCCGCCGCTGTTTCAGAAGAAGTGCATTTCTCCGAATTACCTTACTAACGGCCGCATTAGCACGCTCCAGAACGAGGCGGAATCTAGCAGGCGTGAAGAGGCGCGACTAACTAGGTGCTGTAATCATCAATCTTACATCAAGGGCAGTACTCGGGCGCTGGTCGTACAACAATTATGCTTCGACTCTCACGATCTCAGTGCCCCCGGGTGCATAGTCGGGATGATCATCCCGGACCATTGCAGGTTGCCGTCACTATATAGGCCTCTTTTCTTGCAGTGTCATCTCTCCAACCCGCTCACGCTCAGGCTACATCCCGTTTCTCGACCATGCTTGAAGCCGCCGAATACACCCTGCCGGGTATCAAGGAAGACGGAGGGCTAGTCAATGCGTTCGTGAGGTATACACCGGTGGCGAAGAAGACCGCCACGCCATGGGCTCACACAGGTCCTCAAGTCGCATTGTTCCTTTTGCATGGCGTGGCATATCGTGAGTCCAGGCCCTATATATGCCGTATCCTTCGTACCATTCAATACACATCCGTAAACAGACAAGGAGTCCTGGCTCCCCACGCTCGAGCATCTATTCGAGATTCAGAACGCCACTCCGACGACTGCATTTACGATCGTCGAAGCCTGGTCTATGGATTCCCCCAATCATGGGCGCGCTGCGGTAATGAACGACCATCTTCTGCAGGCGTTTCCCGGCGGAGTTGGTAAGAGTTCTTGTACCTAGCTCGCTGCTGAAGAGTACTCATTGGTTCGGGACGCCGCAGCGGGAACGCAGTGGGCACGCGCAGTGAACCTCTTTCTCAAGTCCGGGTTGATTGCTCCGGGAACGACAGTTGCTGCAATAGGCCACTCCGCAGGTGCATGCATTCTGTAAGTGGCATATGGGTGATGTCTTCTCTATGTCGATTCATTCAACGAGGTATCGCATAGGGTTCAAGCTACAGATGGGCATCCTCTCGATCGGCCTCCATTCTCTTCACTGATCATGGTCGAGCCGCCCATGATCACTCCGGAAATGCTGAAGCGAGGCAGAGAAGAGAATGCCCCACTGATACGTGCTGTAGATGCCGCCAGAGCAAGGAAAGACATCTGGCCGTCTCGTGCTGCAGCAAAGGAATGGTTCGCCAAACGATACCCATGGCGTCGTTGGGATCCGCGTGCCCTGGACCTCTACGTGGTGAGCTAGCTGTGCTTGATTGATCTGTGATACCGCGAATTCACGATGGGTTTCAGGAATATGGGCTCCGCGACCTGCCTTCTGCTACATACCCCGATAAGCAAGGTGTGACCCTTGCAACAACGCGAGTGCAAGAAGTGGGAGGCTACGTCCACTACGAAGACTCATTCGCTGCAATGGAGCGCTTGAAAGTTATCTGCCCTGCTATGCCAGTGCACTGCATCTTTGGCAGCGTCATCGACATCAAGTGCGTGTAGTCCTTCTTATGATTCTTTCACGAAAACACGAACTGACTGTCGGTACCGGCCCGGGCGGCAGTCCCATTGAGGCGCAGATGGACATTGCGAATGAGAAGGTTGGCCGCAAGATGCGGTCCATTGTAAGAATCACTGGGGCGGGCCATTTAGTGGTCCAGGAAGCTCCACGCAATCTGGCGGTGGCAATCTGGGGCATCTTGCATGAGGAATACCACCAGTCGGCGCTCCCAGCGGCCACTTCCAAATTGTAATATCATGTTTGAAGAATGGGGCTTCGTGTAATGCATATGTGAGCTTAGAGAGCGTCGCTACTACACGGCCCTCGAAGCGACATTTGGAAACTCATCACAACGAGGTGCAATGTATCCTTGGAGTATGTCGCTCCTAGGGAATCATTATCTCCGACATCTTCACCGCAGTTTGATGTTTTCCGGTTTTCCCACTTCTATCCAGTGTCCGTCCCAGGAGACGAGTCGTCGATCAACCTGAACAGCAAATCTCACATTGAACAATGCCGTTCGGATGCACTGAGCGCCTGCCGTAGTGACGCCGGAATCATTGGGCTGGAGAGTCGGCGGCTCGTGTTTGTCGGACGATCGGCGACATGTCATCGACTGTGCCGCGCAGTACAACGCGAATCTTACTGAGTAGGAGCCGGGGAATGAGAGAACATTGATTGGCATTGAAATCAAGGGATGTCAATGTTGCGCAGAACGAAACGGAACGGATGCTGAGATATTGGTGTTTTGGAGCGCGCGAGGGGTACAGCTGCACGGTGTGCCTGGACTTCATCAACGGCTTGGAGGGCAATCTGTCGAGCTCTCACCATCGCTTCGCTCGGGCACACAGGTATCTGCTGCGTGGCCGGTGGAATGAAACGTTGTGGACGTTCGAGAGCGCCTGAGCGACACTCTGGAAGGCATTGAGACCGCCGCATTGCTCGGCGCCTGGAAGCCAGCACGTATCCATCGAATACCGCCAAAAGAGTCGACGCAACTGATATGATGCAGCTATAGTGAATGTTATTTTGAGACATCTGTTGAGGCATTGAGCTGCCACAGCGGCGATGTTCTGTGACAGTGAGAATATGTGGCTGGCTTGTCTAACTTGGCCGAGCTACCGCAGTAGCAGACCAGAGTGGCGATAGACACCTAGCGACTGGTGAGCATGCTCGAGGAAGGTCTGCATGCAGTGGACATCTGACCTAGGCCACCTGCCAATATGGATGTTCTTTGCCATTTCTATTAGCATTCGACCGCTACTTCCGACATGGGCGCAGTGGTAAAGAAACGTCCCGATTAGGTCAGGGTGTGGTAGCGGCGACTCGTCGAATACAATCCGCACTGCAACAACGGCAAGTCCACTTCCGTTTCCGTCTCGTGTCCTTCCGACTCTCGCTGAGACCTCGTCACTGCCGAGGCCGCTTTGGAAATGCTGGCGCGATGGCTCGACGAGGGCTGGATAGAAGCCGGCCTATAGCCATCGATTGATGGGTTATCGACATCTGCGGCAGCACAGACCTCGCCAGATGACCCAGCTACAACGAACTCCGGCAAGAGTCAGCATGGATGAAGCGAGTCCTCGAGGCGAGGAGACTGTATACTGGTGCTCGTACGGATCGCAGGCGTTGGCAGAATCTGGATACGAGGACGCGTGGTGGCGTCGAATGCGCGGGCGATTACGCACACGTACTGCCCCCTGCCGAAGTGCGGGTAGTTCGAAGGTTGAGATACCAACCCCCGTATGGCCTCGAGGCGCGTGCGGCAATGCCGTTGCAGATGGACAAAGGACGAGACGCACGTATCAATATCAAGCACCGCGTCGCGCCGGAGGATTGCACGGTGTGCTGGGGTCCTGCTTGGCAGCATATGGCCCAATCCTTTCTGGGTAGACCATCCGCATCGTCACGGCGTCGACGTCGACCCCGAGGCAGCCCAGAGATGTGGGGAGCTGGGAAGGCCACAGAAAGCCGCGGATACCGCAGAGACGCGCAGCACACGGGCGACACCGCAGGCGCGCTGTTCAGCGAACTGAGCTGCGGGCCGCACGAGAACCGCGCGGGACGACGTAACTTTGGCTCTCCGGCGAGCAGCGAGCATCTTGAGCTTGCTGCTGCTGCTGCAAGCCCGCAGACGGCTCGTATCCACATGGCGGGCGGACAGGGCGGGGCGGACGGCGACCGGTGGGAGAGCCAATCCTCAGCGAGCAGCGTGGCGTCCGAACATGCGCAAGCCGCGCTGCCTGCCGTACGGACGTCGTGAACTCTGATAGCGCGGCCGGAACCCGAGAAGGGTGGTTCTGAGCGGAGTTGGCCTTGGCGGGTGCGGCATGATATTGAGTTGGCATCGCGAGCACCTGCGGGCGTAGGGACGCGCTGGAGCTTAGATGCGGCTTGCGAGAGGACGTACGGGAGAATAGGAAGGAGAGTGGGCGGTACGGGACGCCGCGTCTGCGCGCGCAGGGGTCGCGTGACGCGTCCGCCATTCGCCGGTGGGCCAACGCGTTGAACACGTTGGCGGGGGCCGCACTGTGTGGACTAGAAGCTTGCGCCAGGGGCATCCGGGTAACCCATGACCACTACCGGTACAGCAGGATACTGCACGAGAGAGAGAGGGAGCGGGAGACAAGGGCGAGATGGGCACAGTTGTGGCGTACGGCCGCTGCGGTATGTGCTGGATCATTGGCTGCTTCTGTGCCCGAGACCGTTGGTGTCGCGGCGGAAAGACGCGTGCCGGGAGCGGTCGTATTCGTACACGGTGGCGGATACGCGTGTACGAGGACGTAAGATCCTGCGCGTCGATGTGCGGCGGGTGTCTGTAAGAAGGGAGCGACGATCTGACGGCGCAGATGCAGCGAGGCGCAAGGTACGCACCGGATGACTTGAGGTGTGTGCGCCGGCCTGAGATGAGATTGTATCAGTCCGTTTTGGGAGCAGACGAACAAGGAAAGCGCACGGCTTGCCTAGCGCCTCTTGGCACTTTTCGGGGGTCTTGTGGGCGCGCAAATGTAGGCTGCATACGGCGAAGGACGGTGCCGCTCAATAATGCTAGCCGCTAGCGCACCGCTGGAGTGCTCGTAGGTGGCGCCGGAAGGTCAGGGGTCTAGATGAGCAGGAACTGCGTGATGGTGGAGGAAGAGACATGCCGGCAACAGCGCAAGTGTCAAGACCCGCATCACCGGCCAGCGGACTCACGCAAAGTGCTGATGACGTGCAGGCGAGATCAAAGCGCAGAAGGCGTGAGCGTAGACGCAGGCATGACGGGAAGGCAGTCGAGATACGACACGACCGTTCATGATATGTTTTAGCCAGATCAGTAGTTGTGACGGCAGTTTGCTGTACATACTGTACCAGAGCTCGACATTACTGCACGCACCTGATTGAGAGCCACAGGCACTTTCAGTTGACAGTAGACCATGGCGACAGCGACATTAGTAGAGTGACGCTAACAGGCAGCTAGGCATGCCTGCCCTCGGGATGCCCGGGGGTCACGGACAACACAGCAAAGTGAACATCGTGACAAGTCCGAGGGCAGATGAGAAGAACGTGCGTGTTCCCAGTCGTCCATTCGCGGCTGAAGTCGCCACCGGCGGACAGAGAGAGGAGGGGGACTGAGAATGGATCGCTGGCGGCACGGCAGACTCGAGGCAGGCGAGAGGAGCGTGTATACCGCGTGTACGGACAGTCCGGGGCTGGTGCGAGACGAACTCTACGGAACGGTGCAGCTCCCTCGTCGGGCCGCGCGGGGAATGCCAGTGGGGATGGAGCACGAACGCCCACGCCGGGCGTCCGCGGGCTCGGGGCCAATACGAAGCACAGTCCGGACAATCATGCCTCGTACGAGGTCGAGTTTGTTGGGCTGATGCGCACGCGCACACGCGCGGGCTGAGAAGAAGAAGCCAAAGCGGTCGATGGCGAAGCTCCTGGGCGGCCGGAGGGGAGTTCNGGGGGGCGCGGAGAAGGCGACGGGGCCTCGGCGTGCGTGATGGAAGAGCAGGCCAAAAGAAGGCGGCGGTTTGTACTGGCAGAGAAGACAGCAGAGCACCGGCGCAGCGAAACAGGGCTTGGAGACGAGGACAAGGTCGAGGACAGGTCGAGAGAGAGATCAGTGGATGGGCAGGTGCCAGCTGAGCGTAGGCTAAGCGAGCTACCCGCGATAGTACCAGGCAGACGCGACCAGAAGTTTGCAAGCGAGGAGCGGTGGGCCACGCAGTGCTCGTTCTGAGCAAAACCCGGCTGAGGGGCTGCCGAGCCTTAGGTGAATGGGGCCCCGGAGTCGGAGTACCAGGTGTGGCACGAGCGGAGATGCTCAGTCGCAGTTGGATGCCCGCAAGCGATGCCTGGATTGGCGCTGAGAGGCCTGAACGAGAACAAGGCACTTGATGGTACAGTACCCCGAGCGATCCCGCCTGCCCAGAAAAGGTGCCAATATGCCGAAGGCTTCCTGCGCTCCCGCGCGGGAAAGCGGCAGAGAAGGAAGGGCAAACAGCGCGCGGGCTGGGTCACCGCGGTCACAGCATCAGATTTGGATGGGGACATGCCAGATAGATCGTCGACGCGGGCGGCACGTACGTGCGTGACGCGAGAAGCAGCCAATGTCCGGCTGGGACAGGCATGGAGAGCGGGATGAGAGGTGCTAGCACAGAGGGCCGAGTAGAAACGCTCAGGAATGGGAACGCGAGGGGTGGAGGACCCCAGGCCCCAGGCCCACCCGCGCAGGCGCGAGCCACGAGGCGCACCGCTCGGGGTTCGTGCGGCTAGGATTGGCATGGGCGTACGCCCGGGAGGGGTGTCAGAATTTGAGTTGGGATTGACCAAGCGTTCCTGGAAGGGCGGGGCGGCGAGGAAGCCGCGTCGACTGTCGACCGTCGTCGTCCATTACGACTGCGAACGACCACACCCCCGAGGGCGTGCCCACGGCCCCCACGTCATGCCCAGGCACGGCCCACGATCGCCTTCGCTCGCCCCCGCGTGCGGCAGAGCACTTGTGCGCACGAAGGCATCTGCGCAGGTAGCACCTGTCGTCCGCGGAAGACGAGCGTATCGATTCGGGCGCGCGCACGATCGCGGGCTGCGCTTGCTCACTCGCTCGTTCGTTGCCGTTTCGGACGCTCGCGGTTCGCGAGGGTTCGCAGGCCAGGCCTTCCGCTCCGCGTCGGCGCGT